>AYEL01066906.1:0-16753 GCA_000484575.1 Olivierus martensii | reverse complement strand
TATATTACATATCTAAAATGAAATTTGTTTATATTTTATCACACAAAGAAATTACAACTATTCATCAAACTACTATATGTTTATCCAATATTATGTAATAATAATAAGTAATATTTAAAATCACACAAAAACCTGTAATATATACAAATCTTTTATTTCTTGCAGTTTTAAATGAAATTAAGCCATGTTGCATTATTTCAAACGTATTTTGAGTCTCTTCCCCTTCGAAATTTTTTGTCGCATTATGCATGATTATTATAACATGGTTTTCAAAGCTGATTGGAGAAACAATTTGGATTAGCCAGACCTATTTGTAAATACTAATTTGTTTTTCCCATGGCCAATTGTTTGTGCCTTTTCAAGAGTCGAAGAAGCAAAAAGTTTGAAACATTAGAAGATTGAACAAATCAACAGAATTCTAATAGAGAAAAAAAGATAAAGAAGGGAACATTCCAAATAGAAAATGTCTATACAGGAAAGATTTTCAGAATATATTGAAGAAAATCCTGAAGGTTGGAAAGATTTTCAGAATATATTGAAGAAAATTCTGAAGGTCATCTAAAAGAAAAGATTTTCAGAATACATTGAAGAAAATCCTGAAGGTCATCTAAAAGAAAGATTTTCAGAATATATTGAAGAAAATCCTGAAAGTCATCTAAAAGGCTATAATTTAAGAGAAAGATAACTTAAGTACTACATCATGAACTGCCCAAGCTACACCGGGCACGAGTATGCTAGTAGATATATAAAGTATGAAGTGGTAACATGCAAGTTTTGTTTAAAATCAGTAGGGGGGTCAGCTGTGTCCTCCCCTTGTGAGTTAATTTTTCATTTATGGCATTATCATCTCATTTTCTTTGTATGGTTTTTTATTCTGGAGTATATTTTTATTTTGTATTTCTTTTCATATCATGCTAGCTATGGTTGCAGAGTCAAATGGCAAATAATCTGACTCTGACTCCAACTCCATCTTTTAAAAAATATCCAACGGTTTTTTATTCTGGAGTATATTTTTATTTTGTATTTCTTTTCATATCATGCTAGCTATAGTTGCAGAGTCAAATGGCAAATAATCTGACTCTGACTCCAACTCCAACTCCATCTTTTAAAAAATATCCGACTCTGACTCCCGACTCCGGGTAGTTCAAAAATCTGACTCCGACTCCACCCAAAAACCTTCGACTCTGCAACCCAGGATTGCAAAATCGGATGAAAAATGATCCAACTCAGACTCCACCTTTTAAAAAAAATCCGACTCCAACTCCCTAAAATTTGTAAGGTCCAACTCCCAACTCCAGGCAGTTTAAAATTCTGACTCCACCCAACTCCCTACTCCGACTCTGACTCTGCAACCCTGATGCTAGCATTAATAAAAGTAATTCCATTTCACAATTCGTGCAAAGGCATTTATATACTATTACTGGAAATTTGAAAATCTATATCAGTGTTTAATAACTAGAAAAAGTTAAATGATTTACATTAATTATAAGATAAATTCATAAATATTTGAATTAGATAATCTTGAATGCTATGAAATAATGATTTGCATGAATAATTAAACGGTTAATATATATATACTAATATTGATGAATAACTACTCTGCAGTTTAAAACAACTCTCCTTTAATTAACTATCATATAATACAAACGCTTTCGGTGTACATACGCCCTCATCAGGTATTTTACACTTTTTACCATCAAATTAAGATAACATTAGAACCTTAATTCGATGGTAAAAAAAGTAGTTATTCATTTACTATGAAACTTTAAGCAGTGAAATATATAAGAACTGTGTAATGTTGATGACTTACTTTTTTCCATTCTGTCTCTGACTTTTTTGGCTCAACACAAGAATTTAACTTGGCACCAAATTCTCAGTTCACAATTTGGCTTGCATTTTGATAAAGTCATTATCTACCTTCCTTATATGCATTCTTATGTTATTTTCTATAAAATAAATTAATACATTATTTTGATCTTCTGTAATTTTTTTGTCACTTCCATGGTGTTTCTTCAGACTATATATTTGTTTTACTATTTATTTATTACTCAGGATTTGATTTGACAATACTTAATTAACTGTATTCCAGATGCTTTTTGATCTGCCATGCTAAATGTACATGACATAAATGTGTCATATACGTTTCACAATGCTCTCACAAGTTGAGTTAATGTAACATTTTGAATTCCAGAATATCAATCGAGTTTGTATGTAACACAAATAACTTGAGAATAAGGCCCCAGAAGTGTGATAGGAGGAATGACATGGGAGTGCATCATCAGAAAGTACAATTAGAGCAAAGAATATATAGTTATTTTTATGTGAGATGAATGCTCGCCAGATCTGGCAACAGTAAGGCTGCACCCAGCTGTATTTTCACTCAGATTTCTGAAAACGTTATTGTTGATAATTACCATTTACAATAATTATCACTGCTTTTATTGTTTTACACTCTCCCGTTTTCTGTGATTCACATGGACTAATCGAACACCTGCAGTTGGAATACTGAAGAACTGGTGACCTTTGAATTAAAAATTCGATTAGAAAAGCGATTTTTGTTTTTGTACCTGCAATGAATGATTTTTATAAGTGGCGATATTGATTTTATTACCTGGTGATTTTTCAATTGTATTGCATTAATTTGAATCCGTTCCTAAAAATTTGATTGCATAAAGCGGCTGATTTTATAAAGCGGCAGGTACTGTATATATATAATAAATATTAAAGTTTAAAATATAAGATAACTCCAGAATATTTTGGAAAAAATTAGAAAAGGAAAATTCAAGTAAAAATCTTTATAAATTTAGAAAATGTATTAATAAACTTCAATCTACCTCTGAAATTTATCTGAGTGCCTAAAACTCATCTAAATGGACAATGTTCATATTAGATATTGTGCATGCGTGATAGTAGTATAGCCACCTATTGAAAATTTTATAATCTTTCAATCATGACACCATGTGCACGAAAGCCTATAATGTATTGTCAAATCATAACATTGTTTCAGGGAAAAACCACGAATGATATTCCCTAAATATAAAAATAATATTTAGAAATGCTCTCAAACCAATGATACAAGTATGTCATTGATAATTATATGAAATCAATGTTCATAGCCAAGCTCAATATGATGGAATGGGCTTTAAAAAGCAAAGTACAAGAGAGCTAAAGAACTGGATGTTATTTTGTTGTTATTCTGAAGAAAATGGAAACACTGATTCATGATACTCATAAGCTGCCCTTGCAAGAGCAGTGTTAAGTTTAGCAGTTTTTATGTCATATTTGAACGGATTTAATGAACGGATCGTACTCCCAATATACACTTTATTACGATTGAAATCTTTGTTAAATATAGGAATGACATATATTCCTGCCTTCTTTTTTGGTGGTAACGGAGGTTTAACATTTTTTAAGTTGTTATACGTCTTATTCATTCTACTAAAAGGTAAAACCAAATTCTTATCATTTAAAGCTTTTTATAATGATTGTATGGCGTTAGAGTACGGGACCGAATGTAAGTACTTTTTATTAGGTTTCGTATTTATTTGTATTATTTTAGCAAAATGTATTTTTTCATAGAATTTAATTTTGATTAAATTACTGTTACATTTATTCAATATAATATATATTATATAAATATATATTTAGTTGTTTCATTAAAATGCATAATTATTCTCATTTATTTTTCTAATATTTTTTTTGTTTGAGATTCAAGGAAAAACAGGAATAGCATTTGGTTTTAAATAACATCATTTTGAATGAAGCAAAGGCTTGAAATTACTTTTCACAAAATGAGCTAAACAAACTCATATTCCTTGTAATTTGGAACAATGGTGTGATTTGCAAACATCATGACAAATTTTTATAATCTATTGCTTCCTAATAGCTTCGTCTTTTGGAAATAATGCCATGTTGTCTCAACAGGCACTTCTCCATTATGATTTTTTTGCATAATTGTACCAAGCAATGAACCCAGTTCATGTTGTTCCGCAATTCCAGTCACGGAATTGTATTTTGTTTTAGTGGCATAAGGTAGCAGGCATACAAAGTGGACATTGTCCATTCTTTTCTGTTTTATACATTTTTCTTCAATAAAAAGAGAATGAACCATAATAAATTGGAATTGATTTTTTTATATTAGTACTTTGATAATAAAAATATATATTTATTTTATATATGATTAAGATAGTTTAATCATACATATAGATAGAATGAATAAATTAAATTAGGTTTTAAAAAAAATGAGAAAAAAATAAAAATTCATAATAAATTGTAAAAATCAGATGCTTCACTACAAAACATAAAAATAATTGACAATATTGATATTGCAGATGATGTAGCATAAACATGATATGCTATTTTTGGAAACTGGTAACATCCATTATGTGAATGTAAATTACATAAGTAGTTAAACAGTATCAAATTGCTACATGGCATTTTTTTTTTAAATCATGGCATCAATGTTTAATTGATTAAGTGCAGTCCACTAGAAAGTTTGGAAGATAAAAATTTTTCTAATTATTATGAAATTAAAAAAATTATTTTTAAGTATTCAAAGTGAGTTTCAAATTGATATAGCACACCATCGACAGGTTAAATGGAGAAAATGTAAAACAAGAACTAAGTGTTTTCAGTATAAATATCAAAAAGATTATAACAGAATTTCATATAAGGAAGTTTTAAAAAGATTGTTTTATCTCTAGCTTTTAGAGAGTTCCATTTTTATAGTTTTGTGTGCCATTTTTGAAGATAATATAAAATTATTTTAAAATTACCATTTGCTTATTTGTTTGTTTTTTATAAGTAGTATATTATGAAATTTCAATATATAAAATAAAATTTATACATATATTAACATGTTCTATTCTGTTCTTATTAACATTATATTACTGAAGACTGCTTCTTTGACTATCAACTGCCAACTGCATTAGGAGTTTTCCCTCTTGACCTAAACCTACACATGGAACAGCTCCAGATGGTGACAAACTGAGGATTCAGCAATATTTTTCCATGTGTACAACATTGAAAATCTAAACTTCTAATCTAAACTCTAAATGAGAAAATCTTTATTTACATTGTTTTGATGTTTCAAAATATTGGAAATAAAATTATTGTACTTGTATGCTGATAAAAACTGAAAATAACTGTTAAAAATTAAGGATTAAGTTTGAAAAAGGATATTTAAATACAAAGCATTTGCAGCAAATGTTTTGACTTTAATTTCAATGATAAATTGAATAAAATGTGATATGGATTAATTAATGAAGATGTTAAAACGTTTACAGATAATCCTTGACTATGACCAACTCGTCTTATAACAGCAATATTATAAATTATGCTATTGGTCATGCAGAAACTAAAGTGAATATAATTAAGAGCACTATTAAGTGAATGTAAAATTAGCATCTGAAAGATCATCTGTCCATTTTAAATGCATTACAGAATGATAGGGATAAATATGAGGCTGACCAAAAATCATATATGTATGTACTTCTATTATAAATAAACAAGATAATACTTTTGAAGACTATATAGAGTAATTAAAAGGAATTTGAAGGATAGGTTAGGAACATAACCATGACAAAAAAATAAATAATTTAAATACAACTTTGAGTAAATGGTTTTATGATAGGATTTAATTGTTAAATAGGATGTGATAAATTAATAAGCTTGTGTGATAACTTTAAAGAAGGTAAGATAAAAGAGTCAATTGGAATATTAGAAAGGTCAGCCTATAAGAATGTTATTAATGAACAACACAGTGATACAAAATCTAATGCCTACCTTTATGCATTACAAGAAAATATTTAATGTCTACCCATATTTATAGGATTATTTTGATATTTTTCTACATTTGTAATAGAACATGACACATGTTTCATACTTGTGAGAGTTGTTATAATATTGAAAATAGACATCGGAAACACATTAGTGTTTCCAATGCAGTTGTTGGAATGCAGTTGTAATGATAATTGTATATTTAAGTAAAATAATTTTTATATCTGTACATGTTCTCCATAGGCAATATTAAACATAATAGTGACTTTTTAACTCTAGCCTGTGATAAGTTGGAATTTTTAAATTTAAGTTCTTCTATTTGAATATTATAAAGTATAATATTGTCTGTATTTGTTTATGTTCTGATAATGGTTAAATATAAAGATCAAAAATGTTTCTTCTGACTTGAGTTTTTAATCAGTTTCATGATTGAAGATTTGACTGTTTTGTGAAATTGCATTGTCTGTATGCAATATAGATTTGTTCGTCAAAATGTTGTCTTAACTAAATGTACAAAAATCTGCAGTTTGTGTGCTAATTATAAATAGTTTTATATAATTTAATAATATATTTGTGATAAGTTTACAATTTAAATAACTTTGATATCAGAAAACTTATTTCAGAGAACTGCAGTTATATAATATTTTGCATATATAATCCATTCCATGTCATTTGACATGAAATGTCACTGGTATAGCAGTCAGATAAGTGAAATTCTACTGTGTTGCTATTAATTATACTCAATTCTGTTGTGTGTATTATTTGGCATCATGATCCTATAACAATCTAATAAGTAAGATATTGTGTTTCTATAATTAATTAACAGGCCATTGATGTGATCAGAGTATACCCTAATAAATTTATTCTTTTATATAAATTGAAAAATTATAAGTAACAATATATTCTTAAATTTGCAGTTAAGATTGTAGTGAGCACATTATGTAACTTCATTGTGTTGTAAGTAGAAATCTGTATTAAAAAAAAATCAAGCTTTTACATCCCATTACACTGTTTACGTAACATTATATTATTGTTAGATTAAAAAATTTTAATTTTCTGAAATATTTCTCTATTATTATAGTGTAATGATATTGAAAGATATGTTAAAATACAAAAAAGAATCAAAATCTCTATTTACAAACAGGTAAAAGTAAACTCATATTAGTAAATATTTATTATTTTTTATATAATAATTATTTCTAAAATTTTTTGGTAGATACTATATATTCCATTCAATAAAAATAAATTTCAGGAATTTAAAGAATTTTTTTCTATTAATGTGTGTAGGTTTTATGTTTAGATCCTATATACATTAAAAATCAGAATAATGGAACTAACTACCAAATTGCACCCATGTAGTAAATATTTAAAATGAAATTGACTATATTAAAGACATTACATGAAGACATGGTTTCTCTGGCTATAAATTTAATAAAATTCTTAAGAATACCAAGAAATGATATATATTTGGTAACATTACTCTGGTACATCCTTTCATTAATAAATCAAAACTAGCCATGATTAATAAACATTGCCACTGCCAGGCATACTATATATACCTTTTATAGAGAAACATACTAGAAAAAAGATTGCCACATGTAGAAATTGTAGTGTGTTTATTATATAACAGTAAGCAGAAATGTTGCACCAGTAACTGCAAAGGTATGTACTCTATTCCATTAAAAGGTATGCAGTCCAACATTACTCATTATTACATTGGGCAAACAAAATGCCCTTTATGAAAATGTATACAGGAACATAAACATGATATAAGAAACTATACTTGTAAAACTGTCCTTGACGAGGTTACAGCTATACATGATACAAAGATCCTAAGGGAGTGACATTAATATTTTAAGGAGTGAAGTATAATCAATACTACAAACAGGAAGTATATTCACTACATTTTTTATGGTGTTAATATACTTTGAAGAATGAAGGCACGAGCACTAGTAACTAAATTATTATTATTGAAAGATGTACCATTTATTATACTTCCTTTATAATCTAAAAAACATTTTATATGAATTTCATCCATTGTCAAATAAATTTTGTCTTTTGGCTGTAATGAGTATTTTTTGTTTCATAACATAAATAATCAGCTGTTGAATTTCTAAACCAAGCATTTGTATCTAATGAAGAACACAATTTTTGAAGGATTTGGTAATAAGATATTTACAAAGTGTAAATAAATTTGTATGTTGCAGGAGAGATTGAAAATAGATGTTGATGTTTGTTGAGCATATCTTACTTCTCTTTTTTTTGGTTAACTATTTTTTGATTCCATATAGTGCAGTCAGATCAGACAAAAATATTCTGAAACTATACACATTGTGAGTTCTAATGGTATATAATATTTGCAATATGATGAAAAGATGAATTTGATAATAGTAATTTATATATTTATGAATAATTAATGCTAAGTAATGATGCTATTTCTGTGTGGGGTCATCACCCAATGAGTTAACTTTGATCTATTAATTGTTCTGCTTCAAGTGGTACAACTTTCATCTTGATTTAACTTACATAAAACTGTACCCACATGTAATCTATCTTCCAATATAGAAGTAAATAGCTATTTTTGAACGAAATTTTTTTTGTGTTTGCTAAATTTTAAAAAAATATATACTAAATTTAACATTATAAATACTATTTATAAGAAGCTCTCTTTTGCTGTTATGGATACATCACTATTTAGATGTAGCCATAAGAGCAAAAGAGAGCTCCTATATTACCACAGTATATAGAAAACCAACATTTGTCCCAATAATAATTTCCTTCTGGTCCAATGACTCAATGAAGTACAAAAAAGCATCATTTACAGAATATTTCAAAAGATTCTTTACACACTAACCAAATAGAAGATCACAGAAAAAAGAAAAATAAAATTTTAGAATTTGGAAGAAAACACAGATATAAGAATAAGTTCATGTTAAGTATATATGAAAAAATAAGCAAAGAATATTATAACACAACTATAAATGTGGAAATAAAAAAAGCAAAAAAAGGAAGAAAAACTCAACCAAAGAATGAATAATTGCATGGCAATACCATACAATAGTAAGTTTAAGAACTATTAAGAAAGCACTTAAAAAGAAGAAAGTAAAATGAGCAGTTAAAAGGAACACAATAATATTTAATGCATTAAGAAACGATAAAGACAAATTTAAAAAGACACAAAAAAAACTGGTGTATATGAAATTCCCATTTATAATATAGAAGAAAAACAAACAATAATTTTATGTAGGAACACTTGCAATGTAGGTGACAGAATAATTGAACATCAGAGAGAGATCAAGAAGGATAACTTATCCACAGCACTAGTGAAAAAAGTATATAGAAGCAATGTAAAAGCATATTATAATATTAATTTTATTATTATTAATACAAACAAAATGAAATAAAAAATTAAAGTTAACGAAAAGAGCTTCAACCAAAAGAAACAAAAAATAAGATGACATAGCATGGACAATACTTTTAAATCATCATCAAATAATAAATCTCTTTTAGAATTTCTTTAAATTTAATCCATTTCAGAATAAAAATTAAGATAAATATGTTATTCTTATCTTTTTAAAAAGTTTAAACAATTTTAAAAATAAATAAATAAAAATTTTAAATCTCATCAGTTTTAATTCCATAGTATAAAATTTTATATCATGAATTACATACCAATCTTTTTTCAACTGACATTGTTTCAGATCCAAGACAGGCTATCATTTTTTTTCCAATACTTTGACATGTTTGTTTGATTTGATCAACTCGTTTTTCAGCATTGATGAGATCTTCATTTAATACTTCAGTTTTCTCAGCTCTGATAAAAATAAAAATGGTAATTATATTCCTATTTGCAAATCATAAAAATTCTTGTTTCATTTTTTTCATACATATACTTTATATGATATATATGTTTGTTTTATAATATAAATTTGAATAGTTTATAGAACATACTTACAATTAATTGCTTTTACTTTCTACTGATATTATTACTTAAAAAACAGCACTTTTTGCAGTTGAGTATAAATTGTAACATTTTTTTATTCAACATTAAAAAAAGGTTAAGATTTTCAGTATCTACTACCCTTTTCAGGCTAAACACCCATAGAATGTTTAGGGATGTTTAGTTTGAAGAGGGTAGTAGATACCAAAAACATTAGCCTTTTTTAATGTTGAATAAAAAAATTTTACAATTATACTCAACTGCAAAAAGTGCTGTTTTTTAAGTAATAATATCAGTTTATAGAACTTTCAAATTTACTTAATATTTCCTAAAGATGGTCAAGAATGAAGTATGTTTTATGAAAAAGTTTTTCAGAATATACTTGCAAAAGATTAATTAGAACTAAGTACAATTCACTTAAGCATTTTAATTTCATGTCACAACATTTAAAAGATATGAATTTAATGAGATCAATAAATTTGTAACAAAATATTTATTTGGTATTACAATCAATTCTGCTTAATTGGGACACATTGGGACAAATCCATTTTGGCCCAATTAAGGGGCTGCTCCAATGAAACAAACTAATAATAAATTCTAAAATATGTAATACGTAGGTAAATAAATATGTAAAAAAATAATAATTAAATACCTATTTAATGCTTTATTAAAACCAAATACAGAAAATATTTGTACTATAAATAGTGAAGAAAAAATAATACATACATGATAAATTTTACAATTCATTTCTTGGTCTAGCAAAGATTTAAAAATTTTAAATAAAATCGATACTGTAAATGAATATCTCAAGGTATAGTACAATATATAGTAACAGTAGACTCTTAAGCAGATGCATATTTGCCAGATGCATGACAATCACAGGATGATAATAGATAATTGATTTGCATCATGCTAGTGTTGCCAAATATTAGTATATGTAGTGTCGAAATACTTTTGAAAAATCCCTAATATGTCAAAAATTGCTAAATTCCTTTTCTGTTACTGTCCCAATTAAGCATTTAAATTATATATTACTTTGTTTGGTTTCTGTTCTTTGAGATTTGGCCCAATTAAGTGGAATCAACTGTATTGTCAAAATAATAAATTTTCTAATCAATTGAGAATATTTTCTAACAGTTTTTATTTTTATATTACATTAAAAATTAAATATGGATCACTTATATAAATTTATTTATAAAGATAATATAATACTAATGAAAACATATTTCTATACAGATTATGAAGAGAAAAGTTAAACTTTACCCTTATAACTTTTCAATAATAATACAGTATTTAATATGACTTTCATTCTGAACTTCTTTTAACGTAATATTATATGTTACTGCAATTTTTTTTTGTTACTTTCATACAATATTTTTGTCTCAAATGAATGAAAAATTCTGTCATTTATACATATTTATTGATACAATTTTAAATGTAATGAAAGTTAGTAAGAATAAATAACATTTCTTATAATCAGTAAATGATAAAAATACTTTGAATTAATTATAAGTTAATAAATACTATTTTCAATATAAACAATACAAGTGGAATATGTAGGTTAAAAGTTTGTCGTCTACTTTTAAAAATTTGTAGAATTATTAAATGTAATAATCTAAACTAGAATAAATAACTTATGTTTTATTAGAAGAGATTAAATAAGAATTTTTCCAAAATATCAATCTGTGTATATTTTATCAATCAGAATGCAGGATATTCTTAACTCTAATAATAATTGTTACTATAAAAAAAAAAATTTCAGATATTAGATTTTATCCATTAAGAAATGTTACTCTTATAGTCATAGTATTGAAATTAAAGTAGTTCTTTAAAGAAACTACTTTAATTTCAATACTCAATATTATAACTACAAAAGAAATGTTTTTTGATTCCTTCAATGAATTAACAAAAGATTTAATTTCTTACAAATTGAAAATACTATATTTCATAACAGTTTTATGATTCTAGAATATTTTTTGCAAATAAAATATTATATAAAAAATTAATTAAAAAACAAAATTAAATATAAATATTACTAAAATTTTGCATTTAATAGATTTTATAAAAATTTTCTTTTTCAATGATAATTAATAATCATTATCCAATAAAATATTTATCTAGGTATTTTATCTTACATTACTTTATAGAACTTCCTAATTTTATACTTGATGTATTCATAGGAAATTGCTAATCCTTCATCAATTATATCTCATGATCTAAAGTTTTCTCTTGGTTATTTACATTATGAAACTATTTGTTACTGTTATAGTAGTCATCACTTCCATATACAATAATAATTAATGTAGATGATGCTGAAATAATATATGTTTGAATGATTAAATTTATAAAAAAAAAACATGTTCTACAGTTTATATAATAGAACATATTCTGACCTAAATTACATTATTTCCAGTTAATCTGATTTTCAATCTACTTAGAATTAACTTGCTCTCCACATTTATATATTGTACAAGAATATATTTGATTCTTTTTTTTATGAATTATATTAATATTCCTCAATATAAATACTAAATTTCTGTATATTTTCTTTATTTTAGAATATATAGTTCACATTATATATGTAGGTGTTTTTATGATCTATTTTATACATCTAGCATATGGCTAGTCTATTATAAAATAATTTCATAACTTGTGAAAAATATTAATAGCTAAATATATTTGCATAAAAAGTGAACTTATAATATATATTGTAATTAAAATTTTTATTATTTCTTTAATGTTTTCTCTGTTAAAAAAGTAAATTTATTTAAAAAATATTCTTTTATTTTATAAATTATAGATCAATCATATTATTTAATTATCTATTTGTATTTAATAATTCTTTACAATCTATTATAAATTTTTCAATATTCATAGATTATTTTTATTAGTAGTTCAAATAAGAAGCGAAAGTATTTTAAATTTATTTTGTTAAAACCAAAATATTGAGACAGATAGAAAAAGTAAAGAAATACTTATATTAAATAAATCCAAAGCAGTTTTGAGGAAATACTTTGTCGAAACAATGAAAATTTATAGAAGATAAAATACTGGCAACATTATCAATGACTTAATAAATGAAGATCCTCCCTACCGTAGAGATATGCAATTAACCAAGAATTTAAAGATTGCCAATCTTAATTTAAAAATCTTAGCTTTATTTTTAATTTCCATTTTTATTTCCTTAACTTTAAAATTCTAAATTTTAAAAATTAGAAATTTTATATATTAAATCACTTAAAATAACTGAGAATGAAATTATTAAATCACATTTTAAGATAGGCTATTTACAAAATTTCAATTTCTGCTATTGTATACATATGTCCTATGAATATTATTAAATCTGTTTTTAAAATACGAATCAGATTTAAATGTAATGCAAATGACATTAAAATGTTCTATAATTTTTATGAATAGTTTTATTCCTTTTTTTTAGATATTTTTCTTATAGTTTGTTTAGCAGATGATTGTACTAAGTACCAAAAACATTTCTAAGTAATAAAATTGTTCTTTAGAAGTGCCACACAAAATACAAAGCTCTAAACAGGATAAATACTTTATTAACAGTAAAAATTAAACTTTTTCGACCTTATCAGTAGGTCAACTTCAGCTGTAATGAGTATACAGAACAAGAGAAGCCCAACCCCTACAAAAATAAACAACTCAGAAATGACGTCATAAGAGATGTATAAACATTTACACATTATCACTACAAATTCCACTCCTACAAACAATCATAATACCCGTAACAAATACTAATAATAATGTTACAACATAATAAAGGATTTTCACTTTATTATGTTGTAACATTAATATTATTATTAGTATTTGTTACTGGTATTATGATTGTTTTGTAGGAGTGGAATTTGTAGTGATAATGTGTAAATGTTTATACAACGTCTCTTATGACGTCATTTCTGAGTTGTTTATTTTTGTAGGGGTTGACTTCTCTCTGTTCTGTATATTCATTACAGCTAAAGTTGACCTACTGATAAGGTCGAAAGCGTTTAATTTTTACTGTTAATAAAGTATTTATCCTGTTTAGAGCTTTGTATTTTGTGTGCATTTTTGTGAGTGTAACAGGATGGCTTTAAAGTTCTTGTTCTTTAGAATGTTTACTGCAGAAGGTACTGTTTTATAGACTTCAATTATTTAATAATCAACAAATGCAGTAGTTTAAATAGTTTTTAACACAAAAAAACTTATAATTACAGTTATAGGTTTACTGGTGATTAATGTATTTCAAGAACACTGAGTTAATATTGAAAACGGTTTGGTAGCTTGACCTTTCCATGGCTATTCCTTTGTTTTAGCTTGTCAGCTCAAGTTTCAGCATCTCTAATTCTGATGAAACTATAGTAATTGATGAGCACGCTATTTCTGCTTTCCAGACACCATTTTTATTTTTCTTATTTCATAGCAGATGATTGTCTGGTACAAACACAGTAGTATTATATTTATGTATGCAGTTTGAAATGCTATATTTATGAATGTTTAGCATTTATTTATTGCAATTAATGTACATATTCTTGATTTTATTTGATACTTGAAAAATGAATTCAAACCAATTGTTGTAATGAGAATAAGGGAGTCTTTTTTGTTAAAATATTTGCACGTCTTAAGAGCCTAAATTTGGTTTGTCAAATTCTAGGTGTCAAACTGTGCAAAAAGAAAATAGAAAATAACTAGTGTTATTAAAACAAATGTTTTATATAACTTAGTTTATTCATATAAGTTAAATTTCATTATTCTAATTTTATTATTTAGAATATATAATCATACCTCACCTTACATTGTTAATTTGTTCCAAGACTTAAGTCATTTAAACTCTTTAAAAAATGGTTTTTAGGTGGTTTTATGAATTTTTAATATGTTTACTGACTGACATACCATAAAGTTGTATAAATTGATGTTAAGTCTGAGTTTCACAGGTGTAAGATGCACTGTCAAAATGCTAATGTAAATGCATTGTGCACAAAACATTGGACATACTGATGTTCAAACTGAAAAAGTGTATGATGAGACATAAATAAATAATGAAGACAAATAAATGATGTATATATTGATCAATATTATGATGTCATTTGAAATTAGCTGATTCAATATGGATAGCAAACTCAAGAATTGTTTTATTTATTGATGGCTTCATTCATAAATTTATTGAATATCAGGGTTTTTCAGTGGCAGAATTCAAAATCTAAAAAATATTTGAATGTGTGACATATATCATTTCAGAGAATAACAAAGTTTCAACAACCAGTTCATACTCTTGATTGGATGAATGGCCAACATACTCTTGTATGCAGTATAGGAAGTTGAGCAAAAGGCATCATCTGCATAAAGATGTAGAATGATATCATCAGCATGGATACAATGATGTATTTACATTGCATTTTACACTTGCAAGACCTAGCCTCTAATAGATTTTTATTTTTTCCTATTATTAGCAAAAAGCTGACATAAAGTTGAAAATGGTGTAAATCGAAATAATTTAAACTGAGATATGGCAGTATTTATTTCGGTCTGTGTTAATAATTTCTAAAACATTAAAGATATGAAAGATAATAATAATGAAATGTCAAACTGAAAACTTTACATAATATGACAGTAATTATAAACCTAAGATATCCTAAACATGCTATATTGACTTTATTACAAAAAAAAAATAAAATCATGATATTAATTATAAGCTGAATTCAATAATCTTTGTTACAAAATACTTATAACAAATTAGTGTTAATTAATAATAATGTAAATTTATTAATGGCAAAAATTTTTTCTTTTAAATGGTTTTTACGAAAGTTTATTTGAGTATTTTTTGTAAAATTTGCTTTTTTTTTCTCCCGTTTCTCTATATTCTAGATTATTGTTTATATTGTTCTGATTATATGTTGAAATAAAGTTAATGGCTCAGTTTTTTGTAGAAAATTATTTTTTTATAGTATGAACTATAAATTGTTAAAATTAAAAAAAAATATTATTGATGATACCAAGTATTATTGTTTATATTGTTCTGATTATATGTTGAAATAAAGTTAATGGCTCAGTTTTTTGCAGAAAATTAATTTTTTATAGTATGAACTATAAATTGTTAAAATTAAAAACAAATATTATTGATGATACCAAAATTTTTCTTAATTCTATTAAAACAGGCAATATTTTTGATTTTTTTACTTCATTTTCTCTCATATTATTGTAAAATAAGAGAAAAATACTAGTTTAACCAAAGATCCAGCATTAAAAGGGGTATGGCACTTTTATTGTTTTATTGCTTCCAAGCCTACTTACACACCAGGGCCTTATTCTCAAGTTATTAGCTTTACATTGTGCACATGTTGGCAGTGTCATGTGATACAAACCCACATTTAGATAAAAATAATATTCTGGAGTTTCAATTCAAATACTTTCCATTCTCACCATTCAAGTTGCCAGATCCTGTGAGTAGAACATGCGAGATTGCTATGAACAAGGAAAAAATGAAGGGCCATTATATTATTCTAAGTTTTATCAAAGCATTAAAAATAGAAGAAAGATGCTATTTAAGATTGCAGTGAGTATTTCAACCAAAACTTTGATATTCATGAGGACCATTTTCAGTGATTAGGCTATCAAAGGACAGAGGTTCTAATAGACAAACTTCAGCCAAATGGTAGATTCAACTGACAATGGCTGCCCAAAGCAAACAATTTTCCTTATTATTGAAAGAATTCTTTCTTGTAACTGACAAGGGGAGGACACAGCTGACCCCCACCGATTTTGATCCACTTGCATATGGTGAAAATACATCAAAAATGAGTGAATACGTGTCCGAGCTTTTCATTGAATATGGCCTTCTAATAGTATTTTTTAACACTTGAAAAATCGAACTTTTGATAATTCAGCTTAAAAGCGATGGATAGATAACAGATCACCAGCTGCACAGATGGCGCACTCGATAAATACGTGGCTCTTAATCTGAAGGTAGTGGGTTTGAATCCGGGTTGATGTGCATATTTTGTTTTTTTATGTTTATGCATCGAAAAATTATTTTTTATT
>AYEL01066902.1:0-65610 GCA_000484575.1 Olivierus martensii | reverse complement strand
TTATATTTATATATTTAATTATATTTAATTTTTTATAATTTTTTATTGCAATTTGTATTTTTAAATTTTGTTGTACTAATAGAATTTATTATATACGTTCGTCTGATGATGGCTATCGAATAGCCAAAAATGTTTTCCAAATAAATTGTTTTTAATCTCCTATGTTTTGTGCTTCAATTTATTTCAATTAATATCCAGTTTAATAAGAAACAATTAATTTACAAGATGATGCTAATCATGAAATGAAACCAAACCAAACTAGAAACTACATGTGTGCGCACACGAACATACAAAGCAATCTGTTGAGTTAAACACGATGCAAACTGAAAGAAAACCAATCACTGACAATTTATTTACCGCATACATTGTTGTGGTAATTGTGGTTTTTAAAGTGATATACACTATTGCATATTACTTTGAAAAATAAAATAATTGTTTAAATAAGTAAATTATTTTATATTTATTAGTTTGATTAATATAATAATAAAATTTATGATTAATGAAATTTAACAAAATAAAATTTAAAAACTCAATACTAACTTCCAAAAAATTGAATTTAGTTTTGCCAATAATTTAGCAGAATGAATATTTTTGAGAATTACATAAATTTAGGGCAATATTTGATAAATTGTTTTAAATTTCTAACTAAAAATTGCAAAGATTGGCATGTTTGTTGTCATATTATGTTTAAATTTGCTGATTGCTTGGCACTTAGCAGTTCTGAAATTCAAAATCCAATGGCAAGAAATAGGCTAAATAGGTAATAATTAAACTATTGTATTATAATATCTATAATTATATTTATATTAATGCTTTTATAATGCTCTAACATCAATAGTGATAACTTTTTGCTATCAAAGAATCAGTTAAAAAATTTTTACATTGGAATTAATGGGAAATAAATTTCTGATTTACGGTATTTCACTTCAGTTTTTAAGATATCAATGATCTTCATAAACTGCGAGATACCTGTATTCGAAGATTCAGCTAATGATTTAAATTTTACTGTAAAGATTGTCATTTTTATATATTTCGATAATGCATGAATAATTACTTATGATTATTGATACTTTAATAAATAATAATTAATTACATCTGATACAGGGTAGATCATAAATATCTCCCCATTATTAAGCCTCTCTCCTGGAGAAACTAAGCAATGAAGGAAAATGAAACATATGTCTACTGATTAAGGAAAGAATGCCATTTACTGACAAGCAATTGGATTTTCGATACATCATCATTTTCACTACAATTTTAAGTACAAAATCACTGTTCTTCGGGAATTGTTTCCTGGACATTTAATCAGTAAGAGAGGGGATGTTCCATGGTCTGCTCGTTACCCAGATGTGTCTGTATGTGACTACTACTTGTGGGGTTACTTAAAGGCAAAAGTTCCCCCCACAAACCTCAAACACTACCTCAGTTGAAGAAGGTCATCACCCAAGAGATTGCTGCTATTCCCCAAGGAATGATATGCAGAGAATGTCTGAACTTATCTCAAAGACTGTGAGAGTGTTCAAGAAATGGTGGCTGCCATCTTAAAGATGATCTCTTCAAGATCTGAGACTTTGGCGGTCATGATTGATGTTGCATACTTGTAAATAATGCTGAAAAATGGCCAGAAGTGCTATTTTCCATGATATAAAATTGTAGTGAAAATGATATTGTACTGAAAAATCTGATTACTTGTCAATAAATGGCATTCTTTCCTTAATCAGTAGATATATGTTTCATTTTCCTCCGTTGCTTAGTTTCTCTAGGATAGAAGTTAAATGATGAAGACATATTATGTCCCACCCTGTACATTTTTTTTCTCTTATTCTATATAAAGTAATGTTTCATATTATTATGTTTAATTTTTCAGAATTTATCCTTACATTATTCTGTTCTTCTGTATGTTATATCAAAAGAAGCAGTTATTCCTAAAAATACAAGCTTTTTGAATATAATAAAAGAATTAATAGAGATGGAACAATTAACATCATTTGAGAAATTACAGTTCAACAAAGATATAAAAGACAATCTCAAAATTCAACATTTAGTTATAGAAGAAGAACAGGATGCTGTCAATCATTATTCGGTTAGTTAATTTTTTTCCTTTGTATATTTTAATTTTATTTTTAATGATATTGTTGGTCGATACTGCTTAATAAATTTGAAAAAATAAAAATATCTAGGTATGTGATTTTGCATTAGGAAGTCTCTTAAATTTTATAAATAACACTCCAGATGACACGTATAAGAAGAGATTGAGACATCTTGGTGGACTTGATCTAATTGTTGATGTTGGTATGTAAAAAATTTTTTTAAAGTTAAAATGTAATTATTTAATACGAGATATATTTTATAATATTTTTAATAATAATAATCATTTTATATGAATTTATTTTGTATTAAAACTAAAATGCCAAAATTAAAAATCAGATTTTTTATTATACAGTTACTTCGGATCAATATTTTAATGTGGTTAAGTTAATTAATTAAATAATTGATTCTATTATTAGTAAAATAAATATACAGTAATACCCCAATTTGCATAAATTTGGAGATACATAACTTCTCATTCTGCTCCAACTTGGTTGTTTCATAATTACATACTGCATATATATATGTACATATTTCATTTGTTGATTAAAAGTCTAATTATAACTACATATTACAGTCAAACCCTGATGAGCCACCACCCTTGCTAACCTCCAAGAAATTTGGCAGAACAGATCTTCCCTATGTTAATGGAATAGGCAAACCCTGATAAGATGCCATCCACCATCTGCCAATAAAAATGTCTGAACAAATATTCCTTTTGGTATTGTATTTGATGTACAATACCAAAAATTCATCGATACTATATATAAAGACCGATGAACTTTGTGACTTACATCCCAAAGTTCATTGGTACTTTATATACAGTATTAAAAATGCTCTGAATTCATTTATAACCAGCAGGTGGGAGAGATGGAGTTAATGGTTAATCATGTTGTGAGGAAGTTAACTTTGACCTGTCCTATTTTTATTTTATTATGCACTCTATTATTTATCATTATTTTCCTATATGCTAACATATTATATTTTAGTTTAAAAGTTAACTTACTTCCACCTTCTCCATCGTAATTGGCAATCACGTGATACGGAGTCGGAACCCGTATCCGGAAGAGCTATCCCGGTTAATGATGTTATCTTATCTACATAAATTTTACCACTGAAACTGATATGTTAAATAAAGCTTTAATTAACACTTTTGTAAGTGTTCTGAGTCTAATAAATTTATAGTTTTATTATTATTTAACTTGTTTGAAAATTTATTCAATTTATTAGTGTAAGTTCTAACATCGTTTTTGTTCGTTTGACTGCTAACCCTTAATCGGTACTTTTAGTGTAAGTTCCGGTTTTCGTTTCGTTGATTAGACGTTACGTTATTGTTAGATTGTTTTGCAGTTAATTATATTTAAGTTAGAACTTAGTTTAAGACCTGAGCTCAGGCTGAACTCTGGAATTTGCAGAGTCATGGGAACCGTTAGGTTAGTTATAATTATTAGTATTGCATTCGTTCTAAATCCGCGACTTTGCAATGTGTCTCTGTAAACCTGGTTCACAAATAGGTTGTAAAAAATTTAAGATCGTAAGAACCAGATTGTTTCCGTTGTTTATTGCATACCGAGCAAATAAGGATACTATACATTAAACTATGTATACTGTGCTTTACACAGTACTCAAAATAGAGGATCAGAACACCAAATGGACATGTTTTCTATATAGTACTATACATATACAGTACTATATAGAAAATATGTACTGCCTTAAAACAAAGCAAACCAAATTATATTTTACAGATTTTAAATAAAAATATTTATAATATTAATTGAAAAGTTAATAGGTGTGAAAATCATAAAACGAAAATAAAACATAGAAAATTTTATTTTATAAATAAATAAGTATACTATACTGTAAAGTATAGTTTTTAGAAATGTTAAGTTTGGATGTTAAATATATTAAATATATCAATTAAATTTAATAAATACAGTACATTTGTACTGTGTTATTAAATTTAATAAATACAGTACATTTGTACTGTATTATTAAATTTAATAAATTTGGAGTTTATTTTCATTTCTATACTACATGTGTTTTCGGTAAACCGCCAACCCCAATTAGCTGCCAAAATCTCGCCAAACAGATGGTGGCGTCTTATCGCGGTTTGACTGTATAAACTTTTATAATATGTTGTTTTCTTGTTAATAAAGAGCCAGTTAAGAACCTAATACATATGTACCTGAAATTAGATTTAAGAATCTGTAGATACCCCAACTTATGTTATGCTTCCTGGTCCCATCTATTACATAACTCCGGGGTATTACTGTACCATATTTTTACCTGATATGATGATGATAATATCATATTCACTATACAGTTTTCTAAGAATTTTAGTGCAAGTTTCTTTATAAGTGATGGAAAAATTTTCAAACTTTTTACATCAAGATTTTAATTATAATTAGTAAATTTTATTTTAAAAAATTAGTAGTCAATATAGAATCAAATTTATTCTTTTTTTTTTTTTAATATTTTTAATAAAAAAATTTAAAAATTAATATTTTTTTTTTTTTTTTAATATAAAATTTTTTTCATTTAATTGATTTTTTTTTACAAATTCAGTTTTACTTTTTGGAAATAGATGGAACAAATCATTTCAGTTTTTAAATTTGTATGGTGTTTGTTTTCAGTATCAACTTAGTTGGTATTTTTGAAGTTTAATTAAAACAAGAAAATCAAAATCTATTATATTGATATTTAATTTCACTTAGTATTATCAATATCTCTGCCTATTTGCAGGATTGCAGAATCAGATGGCAAATGAACCGACTCTGACTTCATCTTTTAAAAAAAATTTAACTCTGACTCCGACTCCCTAAAATTTTAAGGTCCGACTCCGGGCAGTTTAAAAATCCGACTCGACTCTGACTTCACCCAAAAACTCTGATTCTGCAACCCAGAGTTGCAGAATCAGATGGCAAATGATCCAACTCGGACTCTACCTTTTAAAAAAAAAATAAAAAATCCTACTCAGACTCCGACTCCCTAAAATTTGTAAGGTGTGATTTCAACTCCCAACTCTGGGCAGTTTAAAATTCCGACTCCAACTCTCATTCCACCTAAAAACCTCTGACTCTGATTTTACAACCCTGCCTATTTATTATCAAAAATTTTGCAAGAGCTGGTAACTCTGACCAATATTTGTCTTCCCATTAAAAGTTTTTTGTGTTTGTTTGAATCTTTTTTATAATGAATTCGATTTGAAGAATTTATGAAATACAGTATTATCTGACAATGGATAAAAAAGCATTATGCAAGTAAATGATTCAGTTTTATCATAAGATGGAAAAATGTATATAAACAAACTACATCCTGGTTCAAGTAACACAAAATAAAAGCGAGTATCAAGTTTATTTTTCAAACAAAAACTTACCTTTATTAGTAAAATTTTTGGTTCAAGAAATAAGGTTATTCTTTTTTTATTTTGATCGAAAAAATAAAAAAATCTTCAAAATTTCAATGCTAATGAAGCATTTATGTAATAATTTATTGTAAATAAAATATTTTCTAATTCTCTTTCACATTCCATATTTTCCATAATAATAATTCTGTTCCATGATTTTCTGGTATTTTTTTTTTCTCCTGAGTAACCTAGTATCCAGCACAGGGTTTAAGTACTTGATGCCTATTTGAGTCTTTACCAGATATTGTAAATATGATGTGCATATATTAACAGTAACTTTAACAACATAAATTTCTAAGTAAAATAGACAAAGAATAAATATAGTAACTGGATTTTTCAGATTTTATTATTAGAAACATTCCTCTATTTTTATGGAAACTTCATAAATAAGGATTCAAAAATTATTTAAATTTTTAAACCACAATTAAAATATTTTCAGAAATCAAAAAATTAATTCATATTAGTTAGTATAGAAAATAGTTTTATTATATTAACCATGAGCTGCATTCACCCTTGTGGAGATGGCCAGATGGTGAAGGACCAGAATCATTGGGCTAGGCCTGGAATCCCTTAAAAACTTCATGAGATGCTGGACCCGGAACGCGAACCGAGGCAACTCCTGCATGCTATGCCAATGTGCCACCACTTGGTTATCTGGCCCTCCAAAATAAATAGTTAAATTTCCAAAATATTAGATACTTTGTGAGGTTTTCCAAAACTGACAAAAGTTCTTACCTAATGTTTTTTCTTATATATTACCATCTTTAAAAAAATATTTAAAGTTGTAATCATTTTCAAATATATATACTAGGGGTGGCTAAGCTTCATATCATTAAGAGCCATATAAGAGAATCTCAGATACTTGAGAGCCGTAATTAGTGTCTTTTTTTGGTCAGTGAGAGCCACATCAGTTTTTTTGATTAATCTTAACAATGGCTTCAAAATTATTTATTATATATTTTGCATGCATTTATTTCACTTAGATGCATATTACATTTTATAATACAAAATAAATTACAAATATATTATTATTAAAAATTAAATAGGTATTTTCTCCATATTAACTATTGACTTTCATACTGTGGAGCTACATTGAAAGTACTAAAGAGCCGCAATTTGGCCACTATTGATATATACATTAATATTAATAACAATTTTTTATTAAAATATTTAACATGTTTTTGATAATGCAGAAATTATTTTTTCAGTTTGTTAAATTGATAATTCATTAATAAAAGCCTACTTTTTCTTAAAATTTAGTGTACTCTCAATGTAAAATTTTATGGATTGAAGATCTCTCATCAAGTATTCAAATTTATAATGCAAATAAATTAGGAAAATGCTTAAATATTCTTCAAAATGTAAGTAATTATTAAAAAATTATTTTTCTTCGATAAAATTTCACAGTATATGTATATTTGACTTTAACGAACAGAAAACAATTTTATTTCTTAATAAATTTTTAAAAATTTAAATTGCTGTTAATTATTACAACAATCGTTTTTATTTATTATTTTAAATATTGATGCTCAGATATTTTTAATGTAAAAAAAATATGATATTTTTTTAATCAATATAGAAAATATCAAAAAATAAATTTGAAAGATATTTAAAATAATTTTAATAAAAAAATGATAATAGAACCGAAGCAAAACTATTATATTAAATCAACATTATGTAAATTCAATATAGATCAAGTATATACAAGTAAGTGCAATTTGTATTGAAATTTTATTTCTCTCTCTCTCAAATTTATGAGAAACAACTAACAAGCGAAAGTTTCAAATAAAATGCTGCTTGTTGATACAAAGGAATACACAAAATATTCCAGTGACATCATAGATATCACACTTACATATATCACAAAATTCAATTCCAGAGTCTCACAAAAAAATTAAATTTATTATTTATCAGAAATTGAAAACTATATAAAAAAAATATATTTAAATAAGTTTAAAAGTGGAGGTGTTATTATTTTATCATTTTTCAATCTCTTGTGAATGTTGCAAACTTTAATCATTTTTATATTTAATTTTTATGCTTTTATGTTATGTTAGGTAGGGTTGCAGAGTCGGGAGTCAGGGAGTCGAGGTTTTTGGGTGGAGTCGGAATTTTAAACTGGTCGGAGTCGGATGATTTGCCATCCAACTCTGCAATTATGGGTTGCAGAGCGGAGGTTTTTTGGTGGAGTCGGAATTGGACCTTAAAAATTTTAAGGAATTGGAGTTGGAGTCAGATTTTTAAACTTGTCGGAGTGGGATCATTTGCCATCCGACTTTGCAACCCTGATGTTAGATGTATTGTATTTTATTGCATGATGAAACATTTGCTGGCATATTTTATCAAGGATGATATTTTTAATTATGGTAGTGAATAATAATAGTGATTTTTAAACTTGTCGGAGTGGGATCATTTGCCATCCGACTTTGCAACCCTGATGTTAAATGTATTGTATTTTTTTGCATGATGAAACATTTGCTGGCATATTTATCAAGGATGATTTTTTTTTAATTATGGTAGTGAATAATAATAATTTTTTTTTAGAAAGAATACAAAAATGCTTAAAAGTTACAAGAATTAAAGTTTTATTAGAGTCTCTCACTAACTCAAAATTTATTTTCATTTTGTTTTTATAAGATAGCTAATGATGATTATTGAAGTAATTTTATTGTCATTTATATAATTAGAAAGTATATTGCCTATTCAAGTGAAAAACAGATGACATGTTTTGAGTTAAAGAATGTATTATAATATTTTCAATTTAAATTAATAAAAATTTTAATCTCAGCTTATGACAATCTTTTTATAGCACATTATGCTTATAAATTGAGTAAGAGTTTATACAGAATGTATTAAAAATGTTGGGTAAAATTTTAGGAATATGCTCCTCATAGAAAGCATGAAAAATTGTTATATTAATATGAAATAGAATAATTGAATAATATTTGCCTAGAATAATAATTGATTTGAATTATATCTAAGAAATTAAAATGATTAAATGAAATTATTTTTAGCTCCTGCATATAGTTTACTATAATTTATCATTTAATTAGACAAAGTTTATTGATTTAAATCTCTTGAATTTCTGATTTTTAAATCATGTAAAGATTTTTGTTTATTTATCAGAGGTAGAAAATGTACAAAATATCTATGAGTGAATTGTGACAGTTTGTGATGTGCAACATTCTAGGGATATTCACATGCTTGGAACTCATTGAAATGATGAAAAGAGGCTTATCATATACAGGAATACATCGATTATCGCGGTTTCGATTATTGCGATTCCCGATTTATTGGGAATATCTATGAGTGAATTGTGACAGTTTGTGATGTGCAACATTCTAGGGATATTCACATGTTTGGAACTCATTGAAATGATGAAAAGAGGCTTATCGTATACAGGAATACATCGATTATCGCGGTTTCGATTATTGCGATTCCCAATTTATTGTGGTTTATAATTTGATACCAAAATTCGAATTATTGCACTCCAAATTCAAATTATCGTGGCCACGAGATGTAGCTGGTTTATAATTTGATACCAAAATTCGAATTATTGCACTCCAAATTCAAATTATCGTGGCCATGAGATACTACATATGAAAACAGAATTACATTTAGTTCGAGTTGCCACTTTCCAAATAGCGCTTCGTTTTTATCCAATCCCATTCACCAGTAACTATCCACCTCTACTTGAAGTACATGTGGATATTGACATTTCTTTTTTACCTTATACATAAAATTTAATTATTATATTTGAAAAATCCTTGGCAATGATCATCCATTTTACACACATTATTTATCTCAATTATCGCGGATTCGATTATTGTGATATTTTTCGTGGCAACATTAACCACAATAATCGAGGTATTCCTGTAGTTGAAAATGGGCATTTTGTTTTTAATAGAGCTATAATTTATATATTAGGGGCCATTCAGAAAGTAACTTTTGATCAGTTATAAAAATTACAAAAAATAAGGCAAAGAGCATTTATTATATACAAAAACATCTACATAATATCTAAAGTATTTTTTTACATATTTATCACCTTGAATTTAAGCATTTGTCATATTGTTGATTTCTTTGACTATAGAACTTTTCAATTTTCTAGTCAAAAAAACAGCTGCTGGTTATCTCAGTTACAGCTGTATTCCAGTTTTCAACTTTTTGTCATTAGTGTGTAACCAGTTTTTCGTGTGTTGAAAAAGGTGAAAGTTGCTTGAAGATCAGTACTGTGTTGCAATGTACAACATAATATCTAAAGTATTTTTTTACATATTTATCACCTTGAATTTAAGCATTTGTCATAGTGTTGATTTCTTTGACTATAGAACTTTTCAATTTTATAGTAAAAAAAAGTACTGTGTTGCAATGAACTAATAAATCCCATTTGAAATGTTGAACTATTTCTAGCATCCAAGCTCTGATATGCAAGCACATGCTATTGTAGTGTCATGTACATGTACATGTACATGTCATGTACATGTACAGTAAGGTAATGCCAGAAGTCAGCAAATCATGCCTTTTGTTTAAAATGGCCCTCTGAAGTTTTTGTAGTGTCTCACAATACACTTTATGATTGATTTGCAGTTCTTTATGCCATAAATTCCAAAAGCAATATTCCTTTTTGGCCTAAAAAGATGGTTGCCATAAGTTGCTTGGCACTACCAGGAAATGGCAACTGACTTTTTTTTATTATACCAAAAATAATATAAATTGACAAATAGATTTCATTGTAATTGTTGTCTGATGTAGGTAAAATATAGCAATCCCCAATATATCTTATCAAGTTTCTATAATCTCTGATAATTTTGATCAATGATCAAACAATTGTGTAGGATTTAATATTCATATAATGACCAAACTCAAGCAAAGTAATCATACAGCAATAATTTTTGAAGAAACTGTATTTTTAGGTTATCATTCTAAATGTCTCCAGTTTGAATCCAAGTCAGGACAAGTTTTCCTGACTTGGATTCATAGAAAACTTTCTGTGAAATCCTATTTCGGATAATTAATTAAAATTTTAATACAATTTTAACTTAGGGGATTACATATCTGTCTGTCCAAATTTTCTGTGACTGCCTATGGCTATGTTTAGCCTGTTTGGGATCACTGCTATCAGTAAGTCCAATAATTTCTAAATTATATATGCATCCCAAAATCAAAAATCTGCCGATGTCTTGGTAGTCTAACTGGTTAAGGCGTCAGGATAGTAATCTGAAGATCCTGGTTCGACTTCAGGTCAAGGCAAATTTTTAATTTTGGGAAATTAGTAAAAAATTATAGTGATCACTGCTATCAGTAAGTCCAATAATTTCTAAATTATATATGCATCCCAAAATCAAAAGTCTGCCGATGTCTTGGTAGTCTAACTGGTTAAGGCGTCGGGATAGTAATCTGAAGATCCTGGTTCGACTTCAGGTCGAGGCAAATTTTTAATTTTGGGAAATTAGTAAAAAATTATATTTTAATTATTAAATAACAGATGGCGATACCTTAGCATAACTTAATTGATAATTATTAATATGGCAGTTAATTCCAAAATAAGTCACTAGGGGAGAATTTGGCTGGTTAGAATTATTTTAATTAATAGATGGGACATCCTTAGTTCAAATTAATTGAAATATTAAATTATAGTTTTATTTACAAATTATTTTTTCTGAGATTATTTGACTTAAATTAATTTGGTTATTACAGATTGATAATTTATCTGTATTTGTGGTCCAGCATGTTTTAACTCCTCTTAACCTTAGCCAAAATGGGTTTCAAACACTTTTAAAGTTAATCCATTGTTGCCCATGCCCATTTTAAGTGCAGGTGATCGATTTACATAAATGGACCAAACCCATTTTATTAAATGCAAGCATCAAAATTCAAATCAATATAAAGTTATTTCCACTTCTAACACGTGCTCAGCTCTTATGTGCATATCCTGGCAATGCTGCTTATACACTCAATACAAGTAGTTCCTTCTAGGAAAAAAATTTGGAAGTTTTATTTATTTATTTTTGAAGATATAAACACCCCATCTCCAGTGTCGTATTTCAATATTTGTTTATATAAGAGATTGATGTTTTCTAAATGATATTTGTGTTGTGTATTTGTTAAAGATGTTATTTATTTATATTATAATCATAAGACATTTATAATTCAATAAATCGTCTAAATCTGACAGACAAGAAATTGTAAAATATTTCAAAAATTCATAAAAAAAATCAATTTTTATTCAAAAAATTTTATTTTTTCAGCACGATAGGAAATGATTTTTTGTTTTATCCTTAAAAATTTCAAATCAGTATATCCAGTCACTAATTTTAGAGAGACTTTTAAAAAACCGTCAATCCCAAATAGAATAGATGGCGCATAACATTGAGCACCGAGTGTTAAGACTAATGGATGTTTTAATAAATTTAAATGTTCTAATTGACTGTAATATAAAATTGTTGATTCTGTTGTAAATTATTAATCAGCATTTTTAATTTTATATGATGTAAATAAATTTTTATGTAAATATATTATTATTTATAGAAAAAATTTAGAAAATTTAATCTCAAAAAATAGTTTTTTTATTGGATTAATTTTAATTTAATTTTTATCTTATCTAAACCAATAATTAATACCTTTATATTTGTAAACATGCTATTTTGATTATAATAGCTTTAAATATATGCATACAAAAGACTCTAAAAGGCCACTGCTTCTTGTACCATCAAACCCTGATAACACACCGCCATCTGTTTTGGGACGATTTTGACGGCTAATCGGAGTTGGCGGTTTGTCGAAAACACATACAGTATAGAAATGAAAATGAACTCCGAATTTATTATATTTAATAAAATATAGTACATTTATATTTAGCATTCAAATTTAACATTTCTAAAAACCTGTATACTTTGCTACATTATTTTTGATTTTAATCATCTTTTAACTTTGTTTAATATAAAAATTATTTATTTTACAAAGGCGTTATTCTATTAATATCCATATATAACTATTTATTTTACAAAGGCGTTATTCTATTAATATCCACATATAACAGTGTATTTTACAAAGCGTTATTCTATTAATATCCACATATAACAGTAACCGATTAATTATTTTTATGACAAAATGAACAGCTCGCTGTTGTTATCTAATTTTTCTAATAACCGCTAGAGTGCGCCTCGCATCAATTGAATTAAGGTGCCAACTTTAATTCAATTGATTTCTTAATTATGTGATTCGAAAACCTTGTTACGCAATCTCGAATTAAGGTGCCAACCTTAATTCAATTGATTTCTTAATTATGTGATTCGAAAATCTTGTTACGCAATCTTGATATAATTTCAAATTTTATTTGCTTCTTAAACTTCTTTCATCACGAAATTTTTCGTGACTTCAGGTATTAAATATGAAATAAAACATACACGTATATAAATCATTTATACACTTATTAAGATGAACACAATCAACCAACTACACTGAAAATACAAATGTTGTCATATGTTAAATATTCTGCATTTGTGAAATTATATATAAACTGAAATTCAAGTGTTTGAATTTAATTTTAGCGACCCCAGCATTTCGCTTTGTGACTCATAGTTTAAGAAGCCTTACTTTACAATATAGTATATGTACAATAATATATAGAAAGCATGTCCATCTGCTGTTTTTATTTTCTATTTTGAGTTCTCTGTAAAACAATGTATGTAACTTACTATACAGTATCCTTATTTGCTCAGTATGCAATAAATGATGGAAACGATCTGATTCTTATAATCTTAAATTTTCTATACCTTAGGTGTGAATCAGGCTTAAGGAGAGACATGATTAACTGTTAACTCCATTTCTCCCACCCACTGGTTACAAATGAATCCAGAGAGCTTTTAATATGGTAAATACAGTACTGATGAACTTCGAGATGTAAGTCACCTTACATTCCCCTGGAAAATTAATGAGGGCAAATACAATATCGAAAGGTATATTTGTTTAGAGGTTTCTAATGGCGGATGGTGTCTTATTGGGGTTTGCCTATTCCATTAACAAAGGGAAGATCCGTTCTGCCAAATTTCTTGGCAGTCAGTGAGGGTGGCAGCTTAATGAGGACATCTTATCATGGTTTGATTGTATTATTAATTTATTAAATAGATGTAAGGAAAATATATCTGAATAACATTAAAAAGCTGAAAACATAAATACATCTATTCTGGTAACATTAAAATTGCTATTTTTCATCCTTAAGAGTTTATGTAAAGCTAAATTTACTCATAAATATAGTTTACAAATTACTTTGACATTAATGGTCGAAAATTACGCTACCTTTAAATGATAAATTCTTTTTTCTAGCACTTTTCTACCTAAGTGCTAGAAAAAAGAATTTACTTTGACATTTTATTTAATGATGTGTGTTGAGATTATCAGAAAAATTTTGTTCTATTTAGATATTTCAAATATTGGTCCTCCACTGATTTTTCAGTACTCTTGATTCCAGAAGATTTGTTTGTTTTGATCCATATGCTAGATCAACAGAGGTTAAATAATAATGATTCATTAATACATCTCTGACTCATTAATTATATACTTCTGATGTTTTTAAAGCATTATGGATTGCTAGAAAAATTTACAGTAAAATTTGGTCATAATGAAAGTTACAGGACTAGATAAAAATTACTAATTATAAGATGATATTTAATATATCCAAAAATGCAAAAACTTCATATGTTTAAGAATGATTTTAACCTCACATTTATTTGCATGTGTACTATAGCTCCCTTAATTTCCCCCTTTTGTCTATTTTTGAAACACAGTAAAAAGCTCTAGTTGCAAGGCACAAACACTTTTTATTAATCTAAAATGTTTTCGGACTAGGTTATAGTCCAACATCAGTAGAAACGTTACTTAACTTAACATATTCTATCATTTTAATTGATTATGGAATACTTTGTTTAAATATACATATATAGAATATCGAACAATAACATTTATAATATTTTTACATTTTAAATTTTCTCGAATTTTTAAACTTTTAGTATGAACTGAAGGACGTTCAGTTCATACTAAAAGTTTAAAAATTGTTAAATGAACAATTTATGTCTAATTGTTTAAAAATTGTTAAATGAACGTCCTTCAGTTCATACTAAAAGTTTAAAAATTCGAGAAAATTTAAATTGTAAAAATGTTATAAATGTTATTGTTCGATATTCTATATATGTATATTTAAACAAAGTATTCCATAATCAATTAGAACGATAGAATATGTTAAGTTAAGTAACGTTTCTACTGATGTTGGACTATAACCTAGTCCGAAAACGTTTTAGATTAATAAAAAGTGTTTGTGCTTTGCAACTAGAGCTTTTTACTGTGTTCCAGTTAGTTATAGCAAGAGCTGTTTATACTGTAAGTCTATTTTTGATATTCTGAATTATGTAAAGGGAAAATTATGTGAATTTTTATAAGGTATTAATAAAAATCTTATTAGCTCAAATATAGGTAATAATAATAATAATAATTAAAGTCAACAAGATATTTTAACTCTTATTTAAGAGTATTTGATATGACTTTTTTTTAATGGAAGTTTTATCTTCTTTTTTATGTTTTTAATATGACTAAACTCTATGTAGATTTAAAATGCATTTTCTGTTAAATAGTTTTAGTTTATCGTATACAGTATTTTAAAATGTGTTTTTTGATATTTATAAAATGATTTTGTTTTTTAAACAAATTGCAGTACAAAAAAAATAAATATATTCTCCAAATGCATTTATATAACAGGAAGTTATTTTTTTATTATTTTAGTGTAGACAACTGCATTATTATCTACAAAAAAACATATAGTAAAATGACAAATTGAGGAGTCAGGACAAGGGTCAGTACTTCTGATGATGCTAGTCGGTACTAACTTATATATATATATATATATCTTATCATATGTATTTGATTGAATGCATTTCTGTTCTGTTTTTTGCTGTGAAGCTTCCTTTGTGCATATTGATTTTGCTTTTATTATTTTTATTATATTTAATAATGCTTCTTTGGAGAGCTTAATATAATGAAAAATTTTCTTTTAAGATTTCTTAGATATTTGCTAACAAATATATATTTTAATAAAATTTAAAATCTGAAAATAATGCAAATTATTTTTCTTAATTGTTTTTTAAATTTTAAAATAAAGTATGTAAGGGAATGTTACATGATTAAATGTGGTAATTACTTAGATAATTTATAAAATTATATGTTTTAATAGAAATTTGTATTCAATAAAAACAAATATTGTAAGAAGTATGTATAGTGGAATGCATATTATTGCAAAATTTTGATTTTTAATTTGATTCTAATTTTGATTGCAAAATATCTAAGATATAAAAAGAATGTTTCAGTAATTTTCGCTGATTATGACCAAAATGTGGTTGAAAACATTTCGAATTGAATATAAATAAATGTACTTCTGCTACATAGTGCTTTGTTTATTTTCTCCTATATAAAAAGAATTTGGGATATTTATAAGTTTTCCAGTTATTACATCTAAGATGCATCCATTAGTATTTAATACCTTATTTCATATATTTTGTAAATTTATAACAATTTAAAACAGTTATTAATGATTTTTTTTTGAGATTGATTTTGTTCTGCTGTTGCATCACCTAGCAAGGCAGTTGTAGGAATTTCAGGTGTGATCTCGTAAGTTTGTCCAGATTAAAGGAAGTGTCAAAACAACAGTATTCAGAAAATCGGTGGCAGAACTGTATCTAATTTTATACTAGCATAAGTGCCAAGCATTGCTCAGATATTTTTTCACATAATTATCATTGTTGTCTGTCCACAGATGAGAGAACTCCTATTACTTGAATGAATTCATTTTCTTCCAGAAGTAGCAGAAAATGAATGCATTCAAATAAAGTAAGCAACCATTTTGTAAGATGAGTTTGTTTATTATTACATAATAAAAATAAAAAGACATCACTTAAGCTCAATAGCAGAGGAATTGGTTTTAATAACATATTGTACAGCTCTGGCCAAAATGTTTGTCACCTCACCGGATACGTTTGGCTTCCTTACAATACTCGGCTTCAGCATGCATTAGTTTCCTTGGTAACGTAGGCACTAATATGCTGGCGGAGGGATCGTCCATTTTGTAGTTCGCTACCAACGAGGGGTAGGGTTCTGATAGCGGCGAGAGAACTGTGACGTGTTTAAAATGAATATTAAAGTTTTCATAGAAAACGAATGGCGACTAATATTATGGCTTTCGTAATAGATAATAAAAAACTATGTGCAGTAGGTGGAAGGGATAATTTTTCCTGAAATACTAATCGAGATGCAGGGATGAGAATGACGTAGTGAAATGTCATCCTCATCCTGCATCTCAATACTGAAGACGATGCCTCATGCCATCACGAAAGAAATTAGAGAATTGGTAATCCACCATAGAGAAAATGGTGTTTCGGTGATTGAAATTGCTGAAATGCTGAACATCAGTAGGAGAACAGTTATTAGGATATGCAAATATCCAGCAGAAAGAGGCACGTTGTCGCCACTTAAATCAACAGGCAGACCCAGAGTTTTTCTCTATGGTGGATCGATGTATAAATTTATATTGAAAAAGCATTTATTGCCAACTTGTTTCTATGTTATTATTTATACATTGTTAAAATTACACATTACAAACTAATCGTTTGAGATTTACATATATAATTCGATAGTTGTATTTGGGTGGGGATATTATATTCAACTGTCTGCAACGATAAGCGAATATAGCAAATTCGAAATCCGTTTATATACAACGAAACATTGTGAACATACGTAGGAATATATTCATAATCGTCGCGTTGAACGTTATAAGTGGAATGAAATGCCATCGTTCAGTTTCTTCCTGTTGTATCCCAGAAAACACTAAAAGATATTACGCACGCAACGCGTCCCTCTCTCGTCAGGGACTATGCAAGGAGGGATGTCATCCATATATACCGCATACTCACTCAATATAAGTTTATTTTACATGTTTGCTTCAAGAACTTCATCAACAATTTAATAACCTGTCTTTATTGGGATTTCCTGCACGAGTTCGTTAAGCAGCCAGAAGGCAGCATTGCGGGCTGCTTAGCATCAGTATATTTCATCCTACATTTTTTGCGGATCTGTCTTTACGAATCCATTGGAAATTGTAGGACGTATAGAAGAGACACTTAGCAATAGCTAGGGACGGGTTCGGCCCACTTAACCAATACAGATATGAATCGGGCGACCTGTTAACTATTCAAATGCTCTGGGTGGCACTAGCAAACCGTTGTAATTAAATAAAAACGGTTTGCTAAAACTAATTAAAAATTAAATTATCGGCAAAAGTCCGTTGTAAGCTAATTAATTAGGTTTAATTTGTAAACAGTCGCAGACCATTAACATCGAATATCCACTATAGGGGCTGGGATTTCAATAAAAATTCCAGATATTGGGAGTTGACTATATTTGCAATTTTGTAGCCTATTCATTATCTACAGGGGGTCTATATTTGCAATTTTGTAGCCTATTCATTATCTACAGGGGCAAAATGCAGGGAACGACTTTTCCAGATCCCACATAATATATGTATATGTATAGATACAACTGATGAGGGTCAGACAGACCAAAAACGTTTCTGTGACTGTACAATAACTATAATAATGATTATAGGGAGAGTTAACAACAGCATTCATTAGCAGTCCAAACAAACTCTTTATTATATTTAATTTAACTTAAGAGGAATGTTTTCGGCTAAAATCTAGCCATCTTCAACTCTAACATATAAATCAATTAGAACAAAAGACGTTCTATGAATCTACAATACTCATTTCGTTGTGATTCTATTAAAGAACATAAATTTAAATGCAATCTTTTCCAATTTGCCTGATGGCATGCATAAATTGCAAAAAATCATATATTCATATTAAATCAGTATCTTTGCTAAAATATCTTGAAATCTATTCTCATTCTAATTATATTACTAAAATTTTTAATAAAATTCACTATTAAGCAATCTTATATCTGAAATATTGAATACAAATGAAAAGCTCGGACACGTATTCACTCATTTTTGATGTATTTTCACCATACGCAAGCGGATCAAAATCGGTGGGGTCAGCTATGTCCTCCCCTTGTTAGTCTTCAAGGTCTTTTCAAAATTAATTTAATAAGCAAATAGTTTGAATAATATGGTGCCATCTGGGAGTGTTAACTTTGAATCAAGATTTAAAATAACTGTTTTGGCTAGAATTAATATAAATAATGTAAGAATATAAAATAAAAAAATAATAATAATAATAGATAAAATTAAAATGCAACAAAAACAAAAACATAAAAAACTTTCCAAGTTAAATGTCAGTCTTTGTACTTATAGATTCATACCGACCTCACACAATTATCGTGGATACATATGCATGGAAATACGCGTTAAGGTGATAACATCATTAATTCTAGCTAAAACAGTTATTTTAAATACTGATTCAAAGTTAACACTCCCAGATGGCATGCAATTTATGCATGAAGTAAATTGGAAAAGATCTGTATTTAAATTTGATTTATGTTCTTTAATAGAACATAAATCAAATTCACAACGAAATGAGTATTGTAAATTCGTAGAACGACTTTTGTTCTAGTTGATTTATATGTTAGAGTTGAAGATGGCTAGATTTTAGCTGAAAATGTTCCTCTTGTGTTAAATTAAACATAATAAAGAGTTTGTTTGGACTGCTAACGAGTGTTGTTGTTAACTCTCTCTATAATTAAGTACCTATACAAAGCAGTAAGATTTCTCATAACAATTTTATAATAAAGATGTTTATATCCTACCTAAGTGCCAGAAAAAAGAATTTAATTGTAAACTTCTTTTTAAAACATTGGGATTTTATGTACTTAATGAAGTTTTATTATTTAAATATCTATCTTATGTACTTAATGAAGTTAAAGAAATTTTTATTATTTAAATACCTATCTACATTTCTTTTTCTATTTTCTAAATATTTCTTATTTCAGTGATTAAAACTTCTTGATTTGCTCAATGATTTTAAAAAAATTTCTGAATGAAAAGAAGTCACAAATTATTATGCTAAGACATTTTAGCTTATTTGTCATGGTGGATATCATATATTGTACATTATTTACTAAATTTTTGCTTAACTTTTTTTTGTTCTTACGCCCCTTTCGAATCAGTGAGATTACTAAGGGCGGGCCAGTTCCAACCATGGGCTGCACCTACATCTGTGGAGAGGGACCAGATGGTGAAAGACAGGGATCACCGAGCCGGGCCTGGAGTCCCGAAAAATCTTTTCAGGAAATGCTAGGTCCTCCTGCATGGCATGCCAATGCATTACCATGTGGCCATCCAGCAGCCTAACAACTATCGTTGGAATTAGTATATTTTGTGTGTGGCCTGAAACAAGTTTTTTCTTCAAATATCGCCCAAGGAAGACAAAAGATTGGACACCCTGTTCTTTACAATGTTACATCTCTTTTAGTCAGGTAACAATATGATACCATTAAATGGGTGCAATCAGCATAGTCCATCAATGCAGAAGTTTTTGATTAAAAATTTTTTAAACTTATTTTTTCTGAATTATGAAAAATTCTGGTTACATAAAATATTTACTCCCAATTATTTGTGCAACCCAGGGAATATCTGTAAATTAAAATGTTGTCATAAAAAATTAGCTTTTTGTTTTAAATAAACTATTAAAATATTTTATTTTAGCAAATAAAAATGATATAATTACACATAAATTGAAACAAGTGTGTAAACATAGTTGTTTCAATTGCACTTCAGTATTGCACAAAACATTTCAACAATGTAGCAATGATATATTTCTGCAAACAATCCATGCAAGTCAATACAGATTCTCATAGATTTTTATAGACTTACAAATTATATTTCATTTTGTCTTTTTGTATAAATTAAATATTGAAATTAATGGAATTACACTAATAAAAATATAGGTAGTTTGTTACAGCAGACACTCTCTTATTTGGTGTAACATTAACTAGCTAGTCTCTGCTTTAACTGGTTACATTTTCATTGAGCTATGATCAGAATTAATTAATAAACTTGCTTAACGCTGCTCCATTTAATGCTGTTTCAATATAATACAGATATTACTAAAATTTTTAATAAAATTCACTATTAAGCAATCTTATATCTGAAATATTGAAAACAGTATTTAAGCAATAATTAAGTTAAAAAATTTTAAGAAGGCTAAGCATTTTTGTGATTTTCATAAATAGTAATTATAACAAAAGCCATTTTTTAGTATAGTTATAAATCTTATTATACAGGGTATTCCATAAGTTGAACAAGCAGTTTCAGAAAGAACTAATCACCTGTTTTCCAAATATATTTTATTTTGGACTGATTAATAACAACAAATTAAAATATATGTTACCAAAATCATCTTAAATGATATAATCTACATGCTAAATATAAAAAGATATTCCATAGTTATTACAGAAATACCTGGAAAAATTGAATGTTCATCAGTTTTAAATGAATAAATTTAGTACATTAATTAATCTTTAAATTCAACTTTAATAGCCTATCTTACCAAATTTTATAAAATTCAGTAGTTTTCAAGTAGTTCAAAAGTCATTAGGGAGGAATCTTTTGAAGCTTGAATGTCTGCCATTATTAAATAATTGAAGATTAATTTATGTATTAATGTGAACATCTCAAATGACTTGATTATCCTGTCAAATTTCATAAAAATTCAATAAATAATTCAAACTACATTAAGAGATTATTTTGTAAGTTTGAATGTCTGAGGTTTTTAAATGGTTGAAGCTAGAGGATTAAATAATGTGGCATAGAGGTTATCTTTATTGTCTAAAATATTACAAAATTTTCTGAAAATATACTAATTAATTCAAAAGTTATTAATGGGGACACACAGAGACACAAATAAATAAACAGAATTATGTTATGATCTCATAAATATCATTTTCCTTCAGAAATTAGACCATAAATATAGGAGTGGACAATCAAATAACTTTTGTTTTTTCTTTGCAGTTTGGAGAAATATATGATAGTCATAAATAAAGAGGAATGTATTCAGATCATTTTGCTGTTTAGTGGTAGGAGTCAGAGGAAGTGGCAATTGAATTCAATGGATTACATCCTGTGTGTACTGTGAGGATCTGAACCCTGTACAGCCCTAAAATAGGATCGAATGGATCCTGCTGTCATTATAATTTTATTAAAATATTTGTTTTATTAATAATGAAATTATGATTTTGTAAACTCACTTCCAAAAGGGGAAGCAAAAGTTTAACTAAATCTTTTAATTCCAAAAAAATGTAAAAAGAGAATCAGAAATCAGATCAACACAGAAAATCTACATGTAAGATTATCTTTCTGATTACTCATGTCATTGATGTGGGAGGACTATTATAGGCTTCATTTTTCAGTAAGAAACCCGTTATCTGCACATACAGATTTTTGTTGATATAAGAGTGGAGGAAGGAGTGCACAGAGAAATCTTCCCTCGACGACGAACAGAAAGAGTCTTCCTCGATAAAGAACAGAGAGAGTTTCCTCAATGGAGAACAGAGAAGTCAGTCTAAGATTTCAACTAAAGATAATATCTGAAGACTACCTTTATTAAACCAAAAGATTCTGAATCCATCAGCAATCTGTCATCACCATAAACAGTCAACATTCAATTGTTATACGATAATTCTATAGTGAGTGTCTTCTGTTTATTTTGTGTGTGTGAATTTTAAAGAACTAAAGACTGTAGTGTGATCATCTACAAGACAATCTGGTGATCATCAAGAATAACCATAGGTATTTATCCTCCTGCCTCGTCGATGTTAAGTTTAATGTTGCAGTATCATTGTTTGTAAAGAATCTGTCTCAATAAATTGAGTTTTGGTTCTTATACCATAGTCTCTGAGTCGTAAGTAGCAAGCAGAGTTCATTCTCCCATCCTTACTCATGTAAAAGCCTCATACTGCTCTTAGGCTTATGCCTGTTTGTTTAGTATTGCATACCGATACTAAACTGGTGTCAGAACATCCTGATATTGTAGCACGCCGCAAGGTCCCAAAGTTTCACAGTACCCACACTTTGGAATACCCTGTATATTACAAAAATAATTAAATCAAATATTTCAGAATGAGAAACTTAACTAATTGTATGACTATTTTTTTGTCTATTTTTGTATTATTGATACAATAGCTTTAAAATTAATTTTCAGATCATTCATTTATAAATATAGCAAAAGAATTAAAAGATTACAATTATTCTTAATAAAATTATTTCTTGTAAAAAAGCATAATTATACAAACCTGCTTTTTTTAATTCAGCCAACTTTTCTTTTCTATGTTCCTTTTTCTTTTTTCGTCTTGCTTTTTTTGCCTCTAATATTCTCTTATGCCTTTTAATTTTACGTTCTAGATTTTTCTACATAACAAAGTATTAAATTATTAAAATTTAATTTAATGATAAATTATCAAAATTATATAAAAGCACCTTACTGAAATATTACTTTGATTTTCACCTTCTGCATCTTCATTTTGTCCTAATTTAATAGGCTTTCTATAGCAACTATTTCCTTTACTATTAAAGGAGGAAAGCAAAAAAAATAGAAAAGATGAAATTGAATAATAAAAATGGCAATGTAAGATCATTGCTTGATTTTCTCTATACTTATATATTATTAAACATTAAAATATTTATTTAGTACAAGTACAGCAATCCCACCAAGTTACATCATAGTTGTTCCAAAACTGGTGACATTATTCAAGATGATGTAAATCAAGTCAGATTTTTCTATAAACATAATGTTAATTGGAATGACTGGTTCCAGACAAAAACTTTTGACCAAGAAAATTAAATATATTTATTCTATACTTAACAATGACTTAAATAAATCAACTGCTGAATTTTGCAAGATAAATTCTTCTCTTAAAACAAGTATGAATTAACTCTTCCTTGCTTTATTGTTGTTTGTTGGCTCATTTGAATCAAGGCCCTAAAGAATCTCAATGTAAGTTCAATGTCCAATCCCTTCAATCAATTTTAGAATAATCATGATCTGATCTGCTGGCTCAGATTAAAATCAGATTCTTTAAGCATGCTTTGCTTCTATATTTCAGTAAGATCATTGAGTTTGAGTTCCTCAATTATGAGAGTTTAGTATCTTCAAAAACATCATTAGGAATAACTTCCAAATCAAGTTTGCTGCCATATGGGATTTCTGTGTTATCTAGTCAACCAGATAAATTTTTGGAGTGGTATCTGAACCTTGAATAAGTTGTGAAGAAAAGAAACTTACTTCAGATGCCTTTATTGTTTTATAAGTAGAATCTGTCCATGAGTCTTCTATAATCCTTATTACATACTGGATATTGAAGCTTTCAAAAAATCCTTCAATATCTTTTTCTTATTAAATTTTACACCATTTTCTATTCTATTGAATATTAAGAAACAAAGCATTTCAGTGGTCATCATAGGCCACCCATACTTATAGTGAGGTCTTCCTTTTTTGTTTTATATTGCTTTTCTGCTGGTGGTAAAAACAGCAGGGCTATTCCAGCATTTACTATGGGCCACTTATATCTGTAGTGGATCAGCTATGAAGTGAACAATGGATTCAATGATCCAGGTTAAACACTTCTTAAAAAAATCAGGAGATATGAAACATGGAACTGAACCCACATTTTTCAAGATGAAATGCAACACAATTCCACATGATTGGCTTATTTTTCACTGTAAATCAATGGAAGCATTTAACTTTTTATCCAGAGGCCAGAATTGAATATGGATCCTAGATCCGTGAATGGAATTAGATAGACAGTGTTTACAGGTAGGACAACTTATATTCATGTAAGATACAAATTACTCTTAACTTAGGTATCAACTTATTCATAATGTAAAATCATTGGAAATAGAATGTATAGATTAATTTCATTGCTTTGATTAAAATTGGGTCTAGGGCAATGACATAAGTATGGGATGATGTAAATAGAGGGATCTCTGTATATCACATCACTCTAAAGTAATGTCCATAACAGAAAAAAGTTTTTATTCTACAGCTTTTATTTTTTGGAAATCATAGAAACATTTCATTAGGATCATTAATCTATTTTTTTATATAATCATCATTATTCTCTATTATTTTTTGCCATCTTGGAACAATTTGTACTTGCATGGTAAAACACAAGATTTATCAATATGTAACAAAATTAATGAAAATTCATGCATGTTTGCTCTATATTCAAAAACAGAAGCAATAGTTAGTATTTTGATCCAAAAATTGAAAGAACAACCTTCTTAATACTAAGTTTGATGATGACAATTTCCTTTTTGCCACAATGAAATGTAATACTATGCTTTACTATGGAAGTAAATACAGATTTGTTTTAAAATAGCAAAAAGCAGTTTAAAAAGAAGCTGACTATATAGAAAAATAGGATTTTATTACTGAAGTTGCACATATAATCAGTGCCTATGAGAGAGGAGTAAGAAGGACATCTTCTCCAGGCCTCATGATTTTAGGAGCCTCATTTTCACAATTTTAGAGGCTTTTTACCACTGTATATTTGTCAATTTTGCCATTTTAAATATAAGCAAGCTTCTGTGAAATAAATAAATGTTATAATTGAATAAATATTAAATATTATTGTTTTATTTTCTTATCCACAGTTTTATTTTAAATTTTGAAGGGCCTCAAAAATATTAGTTGTCCTGGGCCTTGCATTTTCTCTGAAAGGCACTGCATATAATATATATCAACAACTATGAAGTAGAATAAATAATGATTTTTTAAAAATTGTGGAACTTTTTTTTGGAATAATATAATAATATAATTACTTTTTGATCATAATTCTACTAAGCAGAAGTAGAATAAATAATGATTTTTTAAAAATTGTGGAACTTTTTTTTGGAATAATATAATTACTTTTTGATCATAATTCTACTAAGCGCAAGTAGAATTTCTGTTCTAAAGAACCACTGAGATAATGGCTTCTTGGAACAAAAATCCATTTAAAAAATTAAAAAAATATATCAGTAACTGTTCCTAAACATTTAAATACAAAATTTAATTTTATTCTGAATATATTTGAATTAAATATCATATTATTCTATTATACATAAATAAATAACATTTAAAAATTTATCAAAGTCAATCAAAAATATATATGGTTCTAAAACTGGCTGGAGATTTTAAAATATGAATTACTGAAGAAATCATCAAATAGATATTTTCTACAATTATTTCATTATATTATGTATAAAGAGAGTAAAAGTAAAACAACATACCTATCTATAATTACTCTTGGTCGAGAATGACACAGCCAAACAGGTAAATCATAATCTATATTTGTTTCTTGAAAGCATTCATTATTAATACTATCATGATCATGATCAAAATTGATTAATAATTTATTATTTTCTCTTTGTTGTCTATCATTTTCATCATTAAAATCGATAGCATTCAGTAAATTTCCCACTGACTCAATTTTTTCATTGGTATAAGAAGTTATTCTTGATATTAATTTTTCTTTCATTTTATTATTTACTTCCCGAAATTCCATAAAACTATGGGATACAGCAAGTTCATTTTGAAGAATTGGGTATTCTTCCAAACTATAAGATAAAATTATTTAAACAGTTAACAGTTAAGTTTAATCTAACATTATCTAGACCTTTACATCCAATTTTTTTTATTAAATTATTTAATTTTCAGACTAAAATTCTAAAGTAATCAATTTTTAAAAATTAAAGAAATCATAATTCATTAATCATTATTTAAAAATATTCCCAAAAATAAAGGGAGGAGAAGCAAAGAAGATATGATATATTAATTTCCTTCAATTAAAAATTAAAAACTATTTTTCTCATTATTATTATTATTATTATTTAGAATTTGAAAAAGTTACTGTACAGCATGAGTTAACTTGAACAGAAAATGAGAAATTATTGTATATTTGTGGAAAATATAAACCCTATATCAGTGTTAAATTTTCTGATTAAATTAAAATAAAAACTGATTAAAAACAAAATTTAAATTAAAAAAAAATATTTAAATGTGACCTGCGGCAATCTTACAGGCTCATTAAATGACGCTTGACAGGCCTGATATATACAATTGATTAATCTATCTTTATAAACTTGTTTATTAATTAATTAAATTTTCTAATAATCATATATTATAAGTATTCACCTATGTTGCATCAGCCTGAAGAGATGAGTACGAACATGCTTTTGTCGTGTATTATGATATTCAGCAAGATCCAGATATTCTTCTACCATTTGCCAAACATAAGGATTATTACCCGTAAACAGAGCAGGATTATGAAGTATTCCTTCTATACAAAAATTAAAAAATTATTAAATATATTGCCTATAATTTTAATATATTATTACATAAAGAAAATATCTTAATATTTCTAGTAGTAATTAAATTAAAAAGAATTGTAATTAGATAAATTTAAATTAAAATATTTTATTTAATTGAATATAGGCAGATATTAATTTTAGATATTCATGTACTAATTGCATTTTAGATTTAATACCTTCTATTTAAATTTGCTAATTGCCACTCGGATATATACTATTTGTCCCATGAGTTTATTATTAACTATTATATAATTTCCCCCAAGTACGCCCTTACCCCACTCCGCTTTAATAAAAACTACGGTAATAATTATATGATCAGAATATGAGATACGAAATCAATGCACTTCATTGACTGCCAGATATTTGTATAGTATGCAATGCAATACTTTATTAAAAATTTTGCAGTAATTCTTATACAATAGCATTATCAAAAAGCTATTTCACAACAATTAGATCTTTAGGCGCAAATTATAAATCGCACCATAGTGAAGTCCGCATTAAATGAAACTATTCTATGCTGGATATTCCTGTTCTCTAGTCTATTAATTGATTATATTGTTTATATCTAAAAAAATTTTCGATAAGAATTTTTATATGGTAATTAGACTTATATTATATATAAATTCTTATATGATATTAAATTTGGCAAGAATTTCCTGAAATAACACCTACACCGTGATTTCTGTAAGAATTTAAATAAAAAATTCGGCTTTAATTTTATATAAAATTATTTTTAAATATAAAAATTTATGTTCTGCTTCATCATATTTTCATAATTTTAATTAGGGATTTATATTTCATTCTAGCCAGTTACTCAGAGTTGCTTGGGTATTTCAAGCACATAATACAGTTCATGTTACAACTCTTACTTTGTCAGAATATCAACATTCTGCTAGTAGTAAAATTTTTAAATTAATTTAATTGAATATATAGGTTAGGTTAATGTGAATTAAGATGCAAAATAACATAGACTATAGTTTTAGCGGGGCCACTTTTAGCGCTCATCACAAGCTAATTAATATTATTGGTAGAATCTGCAAGAAGGTTGAATAATGGAATTCAATGCAGCAGACTAGGAATACTTCAATTTATAGACTTTATAGATAGTAAATTGACAATTAACCATGCCGAAATATCATTTCACATATACAGTGGATTTTCGATTTTTCGAACTCGTACGGACCCTCAAAAAGTTTATAAGTGGGAATGACATTAATTACATTAGAGACATTTTGGGATCAACTAAATAATTCGTAAAAACTTGTAGTTTGTAAATTGGAAGTTCTTAAAAACGCGAGTCCGCTGTATTTCATTTATTATAGCATTGAATCCATTTCCTTTTTGTATCCAGTTTAAACGATGATTTAACCAGAATACTATGTCACAATGACATCATCATACCGATTACTTGATGCAATAATAACGGTCTCCAAAATTATGTCCTTATGACGTCATACATTAAAAATAATGAGTTGAACAGAATTAAAACGTATCTATATATAATCAGCATTATGTTTAAAAATAAATCTTTACAATCCTATATAATAATTTGTTTATCCTCATTAGTGTCATGTACAACTTTAGATTAAAATAGCTCGAAGACTCTGCAATTAAATTTTATAAATCTTTTTGATTTGAGTTTCTATGAGTTGAAATTAGAGTTTTAGACTATTAAATGCATTTTTTTAAATAACCGTTATAAAAAATTTTTTTAAATTCAAATATCGGCATAATTTATAACTTATTCCATAGATGGCGCGATGTGTTCGCCTGAGATGTGGGCTTTCTGTAGATTAAGTTAGGTCTTATCTTTCAGACGATAATTATGCATTATTTAATAGTTAAGAAGGTTATATATTAATTAACATAACACAAAAATCAATAAATTTTACAAACATCTTCCATTTTAATGTATCTGTAATTTTTTTTATTACTGATGTTTGTTACGTATTGATGCTTTTCGCCCGCGAAAATAATACTGAATATTTCCTTTCTAATCTCCTATTTACCACTGAATAATTTTATCAAATGATTTTAGAGAAATTCAGTGGAGATGTTGGAAATTCAATGATTTGTTGATCGTCAATCAGTCCAATTACAGACATTTCCTCATCCATTCGCCTCTGTTGACAGCTCATGCCTCTAATCTAAATAATAATATACGTCAAAATTAGACAGTTGGATTGGGGAAAACATTTGCGATGGATAGCACTGATGTTTGTTACGTATTGATGCTTTTCGCCCGCGAAAATAATACTGAATATTTCCTTTATAATCTCCTATTTACCACTGAATAATTTTATCAAATGATTTTAGGGAAATTCAGTGATGTTGGAAATTCAATGATTTGTTATCGTCAGTAAGTCCAATTACAGACGTTTCCTCATCCATTCGCCTCTGTTGACAGCTCATGCCTCTAATCTAAACAATAATATACGTCAAAATTAGATAGTTGGATTGGGGAAAACATTTGCGATGGATAGTATATCAAACGATCATTTGTGTAAATCACAAATAAGCACGTGTAGATGGATCATTGGTTAAACTAACGAGTAATAATAATAGACACGAAAAATACACAAAATAACTTGCGTGCAAGATGATTTCGAGCCGCGCATTGGTATAATTTTAATTTGTAAAATACGGTAAAAGTAGCAGAAAACGAAAGAGATCAGTGTCAACGATCACAAAAACAAACCGAAACAAATTGATGATATATTCGAGATAGATTTCTATAATAATGACTATTAAAGTTAACAATTCGTCCTACTGTCATGTAATTAAATGCGTACTCAAAATAACTTGCGTGCAAGATGATTTCGAGCCGCGCATTGGTATAATTTTAATTTGTAAAATCCGGTAAAAGTAGCAGAAAACGAAAGAGATCAGTCTATAAGTCAACGATCACAAAAACAAACCGAATCAAACCGATGATATATTCGAGATAGATTTCTATAATAATGACTATTAAAGTTAACAATTCATCCTACTGTCATGTAATTAAATGCGTACTCATCGATTCCGTTGTGTTAAGGATTCGTATAAAAATGTATATATATTTCAAAAAAGATACCGATTTCATCTCCGACTCTTTTATGAACTTTGAATTATAGGTTGTATCTTTCCTTTGGTACTACTATTGCGGGTTTTACAGTCATTACAATTATACCCATTGTAACATATCTGAATAGCTTTAGATCTGCCGTGTTGTCACATTATACTTTCGCGTGAGAAAATAAGTGAATTTTCTGTTTCTAAACTGTACGATCATTTGCCAGTGGATGGAATGTCTAATGACGGCAAGAAAACTTAACCGTGCTTCAAGGCAGATACACTTTCAAATGCCAACAAAAAGCAGGGCCGACAAGAGTAAGGGAATGATGGGATAAAATTTCCTGGATCCAGGATTCACACGGGCCTGAAGATCATCTCACAATTTGTATTTACGCACTAATTAATCATATCACTAAAATTTCCGAAACCGTGTAATAAATTGCCCACTTATACCAAAATTTGTATTTACGCACTAATTAATCATATCACTAAAATTTCCGAAACCGTGTAATAAGTTGCCCACTTATAACTTTAAAATTATAGTATTTGGAGCCCATGTAAATTTTTAAATGAGCCTGGAACGTCATTACCCCTGACAGAAACCTATATTCCCAGACCGTGTATTTAAATTAAATTGAATAGAAACCTCTGAAATTACTCCTAATTAATTGGATAAAAAAATGTAGAATTATTCTAATGTTGCTAAGAAATAAAGCAACAGCAGACTGATTATCCAACAACGCTAAATTCTACGTTGAAAAATGATTGGGAGGAGACCATCAATGTGTCAAGTTGGCAAATATACTTTCATTCCCACAATGACTCTTAATTCAAGTGATCATGATTTTCCATTTAAATGGCGAAGAAGTTCCCAGTGAAATCAGCATATGGAAATTCCCAATGAAATCAGCAAGATTCAAGACGAATTTGTGAATTCAATTAGAGTTTACTTAGAAAAATGTGTTTTCTCATAGTCAGTTATTTATTGCAGTATCATAAGCGAATGCTTCAGATAATTTGTAAAAAGTGATCATGATTTTCCATTTAAATGGCGAAGAAGTTCCCAGTGAAATCAGCATATGGAAGTTCCCAGTGAAATCAACAAGATTCAAAACGAATTTGTGAATTCAATTAGAGTTTATTTAGAAAAATATGTTTTCTCATAGTGAGTTATATATTGCAGTATCATAAACGAATGCTTCAGATAATTTGTAATTTCTTCTTTCCAGTTATCCTGAAAATTTTGTAATTAATTTTTATAAAGAAATATATTCTTAATAAGACAAACTTTCGTTAATAATAAAGAAATTTTGCCTAATAATTAGATTAAATTTTGAAATTATTAAATTATAAAATCCTTCACCGATCACGAACACATTCTTTTATTGCTGGCGTAGCTGCAACGGGTTTATTAGTATAGAGCAGCGTTTCTCAAACTATGGGTCGCAACCCCAAATAGGGACGTGATGAATTGCTATAAATCAGTGCTTCTCAAACTATGGGTTGCGACCCCCACTTCTCAAACTATGGGTCGTGATCCCAGGTCGCAAAGCGAAATGCTACTCAAACTATGGGTCGCGACCCTATTTGGGGTCGCGAAGCGAAATGCTGGATTTCACTTGGGTCGTGACCCATTTCGCTTCGCGGCCCAAAATGGGGTTTGCAAAAATTAAATTCAAATCATTGGAATCAGTTTATATGTAATTTCATAAACGCCCAATATTTAACGTATGACAATGTATGTATTTTCACTTCACAAATGTTCAATATTTAACGTATGACAACATATGTATTTTCATTCACAAACGCCCAATATTAAACGTATGACAACATATGAATTTTCGGTGTGATGGCTGATTGTGTTCATCTTAATAAGTGTATAAATGATTTATGTATTTCTATGTTTTATTTCATATTTAATACCTGGGATCGCGAAAAATCTCGTAATATATTTCATATTTAATACTTGGGGTCGCGAAAAATCTCGCAATGAAAAATACGTCGCGAAAAATCTCGTAATGAAAAATGGGGTCGTGAATGAAAAAAGTTTGAGAAACGTTCGTAATTAAAAATGGGGTCGTGAATGAAAAAAGTTTGAGAAACGCTGGTATAGAGTAATAAGCGCTTCAACACGTTTATTAAATACTGTGCAAAAAATAGAGTTCTTCAGAAACTCGTGGAATTCAAGATGCAATGGAAGCAACCTGCCTAATCGTACCGTCATTGCTGTTCAAAGATAATCCGCACATGAAAATCACAATAACGGATTATTTTTGAACACCAGTGTAGATTATACATGATTTCAGAAGACGGAAATTTCATTTGTAATGATATGTTTTTAAACTGAAATTTCCTGCATACTGTTCTCATTAGAATTACTTATTGAAAATTTTCTTCACAGCAAAAACTAATTACAGTTTATCTTCAAATATTCTTTGCAATGATATGTTTTTAAACTGAAATTTCCTGCATACTGTTCTCATTAGAATTACTTAATGAAAATTTTTCTTCACAGCAAAAACTAATTACAGTTTATCTTCAAATATTGTTCGTATGAAAACTCTACAAATCTTATTTGTTTACAGGTGTTACAAATGTTACAATAAATTCAATTCTACATTTAGGTAAAAGCTAAATACAGAATTTACATCTATAATGTTTCGTGAAATTTTTCATAAATATGAATAGAATAGAAAACTTCTGAATATTAAAAAATACTAATATTTTGTCAAAGAGATTAAAGCATTTATATACACTTTAAATATTTATATAGTTACAATATATAGTACTAACATTGAGATTTTAAGTCAAAAATGCTGATTTTAATAGCACATTTTCCAGCAGAAAATGAGGTTTTTCACGATCAACCTGCAATATTTGTAGCAATTATTTAAAATTTTTGAACAAAGTTGTACATTTTTATATAATTAATCATACACTCCATTAAGATGCGTTCGAAGTTGCACCAGACTTTCAGACTCATAGATTTAAAACCTGCCAATGTTCAAACTTTTCAGTTTTCCGTATTGGAGCTTAAAATAGGAAGCAGAATGGCTTAAAAGACATTTTTAATCATTTTTCATTTTCAAATCGTGATTACAATAGGCGATTTGTTCTTTCAAAAACTGAACTTGTTATATATGTAGATCTTGTTAAGCATGATTATATTTCAAAAACTGTTTTCAATATATACAGTACTGCTTAATTTTTAAAATATGTAATAATTTTCATTACCAATTTATTTTAACGTAATTATTATTTATTGCACGGAATTTATTATTGATATTTTATTTGATTTTCTTATAAATATAATGGAGAAATATTAAAATTAAGATTTTTTAAAATTTTAGTGGCTTTTTAATGCTTTATCTTAAAAAAAATGAAGATCGTTTATGCTTTCGACAAATTTTGATATTGCTGAAAAGAATCATCGGGTATTTAAACATTTTTCCTAATTATTTTTTACCTATATGTAAATTTATAAAAAATTACTTCTTTTTCAGATTGACTATTCCTGTTTTGTGTACTCTAGCCATTACTATCTTACTTTCACTCATTGTTGATGGGCCACATTCGTATATATTCATTCGATTAGTGAACGATGCAGTGGAAGATTGGTGGCAGTTTGTTTTCCATATATTCAATTTCCTTCAGCGTAAATTCCTGGTTAGAATAATAATATTTTATTTAGCTATAACTCATAACTACAACATCTTAATTAAAAAAAAAAATTAAAATGTTAAATTTATAGATTTATTTCATTTTTTCCTTTTAACTATTAAAAGTTCATTTTATTGCAGATAACCAGTCATTTATGGTTTATAAATGTTTTAGTACAATTAACTATTTTCACTTCGCCATTTGTCTTCATACTAAACAGGTAAAATTAAAATTTTTATTCGATATAATTTATTTATTTATTTTATTTTAAACTAGTAAACCCGTTGCAGCTACGCCAGCAATAAATATGTCAATGAATTATTTTATAATTTAATGATTTCAAAATTTAATCTAATTATTAGGCGAAATTTCTTTGTTATTAAGGAAGTTTGTCTTATTAATTAAGAATATATTTCTTTATAAAAAGTAATTACGGAATTTTCGGGATAACTAGAAAGAATAAATTCTAAATTTTATTTTGAAGCACTCGCTGGTGACGCTGCAATAAATGAGTGACCATGAGAAAATACATTTTTCTAAATATACTTCAATTTAATTCAAAAATTCGTCTTAAATCTTAATTATTGTGATTCCGTATGCTGATTTCACTGGAACTTCTTTGCCGTTGAAAGGAAAATCTCAGTTAAATCTCACTTTATGCTTTATTTCCCAGAACTCTCTTCGTCATTTTGGGAATTAAAGCATGTTAGCTTACTTGACACACATTAATGGATCATCCCAATCATTTTCTTAACCGATTAATTTAGCGCTGTTGGATAATCTGTCTGCTGTTGCCTTATTTCTTAACAACATTACAATTATTCTGTATTTTATATCCAATTAATTAGGAGTAATTGCAGAAGTTTCAGTTGAAGTTAATTAAATACTCCACTGGGACTAAAGTTTTTCGCCAGATGTGTTGAGAGACGTCGCCGGGGAAAAATTTACATGGACTCCCAAGTAATTTTAATGTTATAAGGTTGGGGCAGTTTATTATCCCGCTTCGGACTCTAATTTTCAGCACCGCCCTTCTACGGTTAATTAGCGTGTAAAAGAATTAAAGAACAAATTATGGGATGATGTCTGAGTCCCTGTGAATCTCGGGACCGGTAATTTTATCCCATCATCCTCCTTATCTCTCTGGCCCTGCTTTTCGCTGGTCGTTTTAAATTACTGTATATCTATCTTGAAACACACTGCCACGACTCCCACTTAATCTTTCTTGACATCATTAGGCATTCTATGTAATGGTCAATGACCGAACAGTTTAGAATTCGGTTGTTTTTCTTGCTGAAAAGTGTGATATCAGTACATTGCCGCTCTAAAGCCATTCAGTTAAGCTAAAATGAAAGGTTTTTGTTAATTAATGTATAATTATCATCCAAAAAATACCGGACAGTTTAGAATTCGGTTGTTTTTCTTGCTGAAAAGTGTGATATCAGTACATGGCCGCTCTAAAGCCATTCAATTAAGCTAAAATGAAAGATTTTTGTTAATTAATGTATAATTATCATCCAAAAATTATTGTAGTGATGTTACAAATACGGCTGAATATATTTCTTCATTTTTACTTATTATTTATGAATCTAAATCTGATAGGTAATAAATATAATTAACATTTTTGTAATGTAAAAGTATAGAAAAATAACAGAGAGGCCTTTGAGAGTATTTACAAATAAAAATATAATCTATCTGGTTTCGAAATCGCCTTGCATTCAACTTATTTTTATATTTTTTGTGTCTAGTACGCATTTTATTTGCCAGTTTATTACTATCCGTTAGGATTAGCGATGATCAATCTACTCGTGGTTATTGTTGTTGCTCGGAATTTTTACCAATAGAACTGTCTAATTTTGATACGTGATTACAGATTGGTATCTGGACTATCGAGAACGTTTCTTAATTGTTAGAAAAATTATAGAATCAACTTATTTCTCCTACAGTATTAAGCCAACCACACACTGGATGGAATATCTACTTAAACTGATTGAAGATCAGCTATTCACTTATTAAATTTTGAACTTATTTTACGTCATTATAATCATAGGATAAGTTAGAAAGAAAAAATTCAGTGGTTTTCTTGCGGGAAAATATGATGTGACAACATGGCGGACTTAGTCATTCACATGCATTACTATGGGTATAATTCCAGTGATTGTAATATCAACAAAAGTAGTACCAAACGAAAGAGACACTCCATAGGTTAAAGTTCATAAAAGTATCAGAAGTGAAATCTATATCGTTTCCGAAATATATCTTACATATCTTTTTATATGAGTCTTTAATTTAATTAAAAACACAACGGATCCGATGACTGCGCATTTAATTACGTGTGTGTAGGGTGGATTGTTAACTATAAACAATAATCATTATTATAACTATCTCGAATATATCATCGATTTGACTCTTGTTTCTTTTTGTGATCGTTGACTTATAGATTGACCTTTTTCGCTTGGTAGGGCCTACTACTTTTACCGGACTTTACAAAATTAAAATTGTACCACCTCGCGGCTCGAATTCATCTCACAAGTAAATTATTTTCTGTATTTTTCGTGTCTATTACTCTTCTTTTGATATTTAAGTATTATTCTTTAGTCTAACACAGGAGTCGGAAAACTACGACCCGCGGGCCAAGTCTGATATTTTTGTATGGCCAGCGTCTGTATTTTTCGTGTCTATTACTCTTCTTTTGATATTTAAGTATTATTCTTTAGTCTAACTCAGGAGTCGGAAAACTACGACCCGCGGGCCAAGTCTGATATTTTTTATGGCCATTTGTATGGCCAGCGAACTAAGAATGGATTTTAAAAATTCAAATTTTCTTAAATTTCAAAGTACCTGTTAAAACGGCTGACAGCCGAATTTTGCGAAGTTTCAAGAAAGACTGCATGTGGCGCTCCTGTAGCATCTCACTTGCACGCTTTTGGTGGGTCTGCACTCTGCAGTTACTTTGTAACAGCTCTTGGTGCGTCTGCTGTTACAAAGTAATTGCAGACCCACCAAGAGCGTAACTCTGCCTAATTTGTAACAAAAAAATTGTTATTTGAGAGAGATTATAGTATAGAGTTTATAGTATCACGTGTATCGCTATCCTTCTCGTGTTGTTCTATCATGAATCTGTATTGTGATACTATACGTGTATCCGTGCATATCTATATCCAACATGTCACTGTCAAAGCGAGAAAAGTAGACTTATTTTTGTTTGTTATTTAAATAGCCCTATCTACAGAAATATAATATGCGTCCCTTGGCCGTGAAAACTAAAATATTTGTTATTTGGCCCTTTACAAAAAGTTTGCCGACCCCTGATCCTTGGCCGTGAAAACTAAAATATTTGTTATTTGGCCCTTTACAAAAAGTTTGCCGACCCTTGATCTAACCAATGATCAATCTACACGTGCTTATTTGTTATTTGGAGAAATGATCGTTGGCGTATTGTGTCCATCACGAATGTTTTCACAAATAGAACTGCCTAATTTTGACACGTGATTGTAAATTGTTTATTTGGCCAACTGAGACATTTCTTACAAAAATTTAAGGATGGCATATTTTAATATTTCGTATACAGAAATGAGCTATCAACGGAAGCGAACGCAATGGTGAATAGATGAGGGGAGACGATGTATCAATACGACTGATCAACTGCCAACTACTTCACTCATCGCCGCTGAATTTGCCTAAAGTTATTTGAAAGTATCCACTGGCTGTACAGGTTATAAAAGAATTATTCAGTTTTATTTTCTTGCGGGAGAAACATTGTGATCTCACAAACATCGTTGATTAAATTAAAAACAAAAAAAAAACAGATATATTAAAATAAAATGAAATATGTTTGCACAATTTATTGCATTTTTGCTGTTTTAAGTATTATACAGTCTTCTTAATTATTAAATTATACGTAATTATAGTCTGAGAGATAAGACCTAATCTAATCTACCGGAAAGCCAACATCTCAGGCGGACACATCGCGCCATCTATGGAATAAGTTATAAAGTTTTGTCGATATTTGATTTTTTGAAATTTTATAACGGTTATTTAAAATATATTTAATAATCAAAAACTCTAATTTCATCTCATAGAAACTCAAATCAAAAGGATTTATAAAATTTCATTGTATAGTCTTCGAGCTATTTCAGTCTAAAGTTGTATGTGACACTAATGAGGATAAACAAATTATTATATAGATTTATATGGCATAAATAATTTCTTCATAATTATAATTTGCTTGATTTTTAAAGCTATGCTTTCATTTCATTAGATAAATAAATCATTATTTAATCATAAATTATTGCTTTATTAACTTTTATTTATTATCATGACAAAATTTCATTGTTGAGAATATAACATCGGTTTTTACCACTATTTCTATGGAAAATAAATTCCTGTCTTATATGTGTTAGGAACATATTAATTTGTAAAATCAAGAAACTATATGAATATACTACAGTATATTATCTTTTATTATATTATTACTATGTATATATGTTATATGCCATCAACTAATTTGCATTATCTAAATCAGTTATCAAATTTAAATTGCTCTGCAGGCTGCCAGTTTGAGACCACTGTTCTAAATGATTACACTGCATTACCAATGGACACATAATTAGTATAGACATTAGATAGCGCATAAATAGACTGATAGCAATTCACAACTAATCTATGCAATGTTTTATTCAGTATATTTGCAAAGTTGGAAATTTTTGAAACTACAGTGGTGGACAAAAGTAATTGATACCACCCCATTTTTTTTATTATTTTGGCAATATTAGTGTTTGAGGTTAATGCAACATTTTCAAACCATGTTTATTGAAATCATGTAACATTTTCAAATCATGTTTATTGAAATTTCTGTAATAAGTTATGCTGTTGCGATAAATTTTATAAAATTTATGTTGCATAAAGTATAGGGGGAAAAAATAAACCTAAAAATTGCTGTGGACAATTGTATTGATACCTTATGAATTTTAAAAATAAACTTATTCTTTCTATTTTTGTTTTAAATAATTTCAATGCAAAAAGTCTGCAATATGTTGTGTGACATCATACATACATAAATAATTTACATATTGTAATCATAGCGTCATAACACAGGTAATAATGTAAAGATGGGGAAAACGAAGGAATGGAGTCAAGATGTGCATGAAAAGGTCATAAAATTGCATAAAGCTGACCATGGATACAAGAAAATTAGTTCCCGATTGCAGATTCCTGTTTCAACAATACAAAAAATCATTCAAAAATGGCAGCGCCATGTTATAACAAATTTAACACACGCAGGTAGAAGCTAAGTTCTTTGGACAGATTTTTAATAAAAGTCAAACTTGGTGAGCCTCAACAAGGTTCAAGTAGGAAAATGAGAGTGAAAATAGAAAGATAAAAAACACCAGAATTTCAGATTCCTAAAGTTTTATTGGAAGCAGACTCTCCTTCCAAACAATAACATCTCCTCCTCCTCCTCCTCCTCCCTTCTGAGCATCATCCTAGTAGGCACTCGACTCTTCTCAGCAAGGTAGTGAGGTTATATTTTCATTTATTTCATCTACTGTAATTGCTTTTGTATTTATGTATTTTAGTATTAAGCAGTGTTTAAATTATTTTGTACAATCCCATCATTGTGTAATATGCCAATAACAATAGGATTTTTTTCATGGGAATGGATTAATAATTTTCCCTTTATTTTTTATGGTAAAAATTTGTTTGATATAAGTCCAAAGATCTGGAACAGATTGACGTATATCAAGGTACCACTGTAATATGAAAACTAACATGTTCAAACTTGTTAGCTACAAATACAATAGCTATTTATACTAGATATTTGAAAAATATTTTTTATGAAAAATATTTTTTACATAAAAGTCAAATTTATATAAGTCATGTATTGGATGTATGTTTATATATCTTTGCAAAAAATTGAATTGATTTGTTCATGCTAAAGTGATATTCAATGGTTCTTGCCAATTAATCACTTTGTAATTTATTAAACAATTCAATAGTCTATAACTTGTTTGGTCAAATATTAAACACTGATATCTGATATTTTTCATATTATTTATTAACTTGCATTATAAAATCATAATCCATATAAAAAAATTAAACTTTTTTGATATATTATTTTAATTCTGCTAAAAGAAATGTGATAAACTTGGTCTCATGAACAGAATTCTATTTTTCTTAAGAAGTTTCTGCTAAAAGAAATGTGATAAACTTGGTCTCATGAACAGAATTCTATTTTTCTTAAGTTCTTAAATTCACTAACAACAATATTCTCCAAGCATGTATTAATAATTCTAATGAATATCTAGCTTATTGTACTAATAAAATTTTAACTCTATGAATACCATAATTGTTGAATTTAACTGAATATCAGAAATTATTTTTGAAGAATGTTTTCAAGCATGGCTATATCATTGCAACTATTGTATGCAATTTCAAGATTATTTTGAAAATATGCATCAACAATTTCTAAATTTAGAAATAAATTGTTTATTGAGCAAGAACCTTAAGATTTTGTAATCAGATTTTATATAAATTTCCACAAGTTAATTCTATAATATATCTCAATAATAAATTTAGAGCTTTCACTATATGATAAAAATTTATAATATATTGATTATCATAAATCATATTTATTAAATTTTTGTTTAAATGAAAAGATTAATTGCATAGAAATCCAAAAATATACAATATTTAAATTTTTATCTAAGAAAATGGTTTGTTTCACACACAAATAATTCACACTTTAAAAAAATAGTTTTTTCAAATAAACTTAAAAAACAATATTGGCAATGATAATGTTAAGAAATAATGTTATTTTAAGAAATTTAATCACAAATAAATATTTTATTTTTCACAATTAAAATTGCATTATTTTAGAATTAAAAAATATTTAAAATATAAATATTTTTAATTATTAATAATAAAATAGCTTAATTTACAATTCCTAATTGAATTTAGTGCTCAACCAGAAGAAACAGATAGAATTCTGGAAGAAAAGGAAGCAGAACTTCGTCGAATGCAGGAAATGCTAGCTCGGATGAAGCAACAAATGAAACAACAAAAAGAAGATAACCGTCAAGTTACACCTCCACCTAATTGATATGTTATTCATTACATAATTGAATCCAATATGTTATTTTAATAAAAATAATTTACAACATTGTTTAACCTTTAATTTTTATAATACTTGAGATTTATAAAATGATATTAATTCTAAAAATAGTCTAGTCACATTCATGTGCCATAGACCTAAAATATCACTTATTGTGAAAATAAACAGAAAATATTAATGCAAGTAAAAATTTCAGTAGAGTTGTTTAGAAGAATGAAGTTAATTGTATCAAACTTTTTGTTCATTTTTCATGAACAATTTTTAAATGCATTATTAAAGCATTTATATTTTTTAAAATGAAATGATTCTCTCTCAAATATTTCATATCAGAAATTTTTTTTCTTACAATATTTTATTTTATATAGATATTTTTTTTATTATTATGTACATCTTTAAATAGTATAGATACCAATTAGCATTGTTTTAGTATCTCTTTTTTTTTTGTCATGAAAACTATATGTCTAACAGTTACCTAATTCAGTGCTTTTACATATTGTGTTAAGAATTATTTATGTTTTATACAGCTTTTAAATATTTTTAATTTTCTTTAAATAATGATTATAAATTGTTGGTTTAATATGAATATCTCACTCAAATAATGTTATTAATTTTGTTTTAAAAGGCTCTGTATAATAGATGTAGATATAAACAAACTATTTTGCAATACAAATTTCCTAATAATAACTTTTGTAATTAGTAAAAAACATGGATTATTAATTAAATGATATTGTTTATCAAAAGTGATTTATTACAAAATACTAGTTATTATATTAAAATTTAATAACTTTTTTTAAAGTAATCTGAAAATATACTAATGTTTATCTAAAATCTGATCTTATTACCAGAAATTGCAAATTAATTTACTGATGAAATAGATGTGATCATTTTTATCTAAATTAAGATATATTTTTCAATATAAACAAACAACAAACTTTGTATAGAAGCTTAATTTTTATAAAAATGAGAAATATGCCATTATAAAAATTTGTTTAAAATCTGATGTTTTAATAAATTTTATTCCTGTAATCATTGTTTAAATATATTTTAATACTGTATTTTAAAAAATAGAAAATAAACTAATTCATTTGATATAAATTTTTAGAGTTTGAAATTAAATATATTATCAAATTTAAAATATTTTAATAATCATATTAATCATACCATTTTAAAGTGCTTTCTTAACAGTAAAAAGTCTATTTCCATAACATTTTCAGTTTAGAGTGAGTCATTTTCAGTCATGCTAAATAATTGTAAATATTTATATTTTTTTATTAAAATTTTTTTGTAAATAGGATTAATCCAGTTTATGAAACAATGACATATCAGACCACATTTATACAAAAAAATGTAACTTTTAATGAAATTCTGATTAATGAGCCTTTATCTACTTTTATGAGAAATATCTAGAGAACAAAAATTTCAAACAAATAACATATAGCATGTTAATATGAGGAATTTCATAAAACATTATATAACATCAGGGGTATCACACAGTTATGTTTATAAAACTGTTCCAAATTTTATATTTAATAAATATTTATTTATACATTAAGTTTCTTATTTAGTTTAAATAGTAAATGATGTCATGTATCTTATCAAATCTAAATATAAAATAGTTTTCATAAAAAGTTTTAATCTGAATTTTCATGTTTGGTACCTATGCATCTCCCAAATCCTGGTACAGTAGAGTCCCAAAAACTCAGCACTTGATAACCCGGCAGTCCAGATAACTCAGCCACATTCTTTCAGGGCGAAAAAACATTTTGGAACAAAAAGGTGCCTTGGTAATGGACTTACTGTTCCTCATCGTCTTCGTGATGAAGCAGCAAAACGCAGAGTGCAGTGCAGAAAACAACAGGATATTACGCATTTCTTTAAAAAAAGTAGCCAGTTTTTGCAAAGTCGGCTAGTTAATTTTCATTCTAGACAGCTTTATGCCTTCATAATGTGTATTTTTTATTTTATTTTTCTGAGGTTCGTCGTATCAGGTAAATTACTGTACAGTGTGTATTCATTAATTTTCATTAGTAAAGGTTCTATGCCTTCATAAAGTACATACTTTTCCTTTGTTTAAGGGTATTTGGGCAGTTTAAGTTTGAGTTACAGTATTGCATTTTTTGTAAACTGTTGTATTCTCAAGTAACCAATACATACAAGTACTGTATTTTCTGAAGAAACACTCGTACTTATTCTTTTTTAAAACCTTTCCCGATAACCCGACATTTTCACAAACTCAGCCACCCTTCGGTCTACATTAAGCCGAATTTTCGGGACTCTATTGTATCACAAGATTTAATGAATGTTAATAATTTGATATTTTTTTCATTGAATTTGTGTGATTTTATTTTATACATAATGAAACATGTCATGTATATAGTAAAGAAAATCATGCATATACACCATTGTCATTTAAATTTTCATAATGAATTATAATTATTATTAATGTTTTCTCACAAAGAATGCTTTACAAAATTCTGAAAAATGGTAAATATTAAGTTTTATTAAACACATTTTTTTCTAGATTTGATCTTTTTCCAATTAATAATATAAAATTGCAGGCTCATTTAGAATCAATGTGGGCCATCTATAATCTGACTGAATCAGCCAAATACAGTGAAACCTGTTAAAATGACCACCTGGCTAAAGAGACCAAATTTCATAAGCTGGTTTGTTTCCCATAGGATGTAGTGCTATTTTTGTTCTGTATAGTGACCACCTGTCTAATGTGTATAGTGACCACTCACATAGTTAGTTTTAAGAAATTTTAATCTGCTAAAGTGACTAAGAAGATTAATTTCATGGAGAAATTGCTGTATTTTTCTTAGAAATTTTTCCATTAGATAAGTGTTCCATTAGAATTTTTCTATTATGATATAATAGTCTATTAAACCAGTATATTAAAAAGTAAATATTATAATACTACTGTATATGTACCTTTATGCAGTATTTTAATTTAAGTTTGACTATGTTAAATGCACATATACAGGTTAGTATTAATTGTGATACAGTATATGCTTGCTATAAGATTTTGTTCATCAGAAGGTGATATGTGCTAATGTTGTCATTATCTATTGTCGGCAAGTTGATAATTTTAATTAATATAAATTTGCAGTTTGGAATAATCTGTTATTTTCTTTTGGAGAAAAGGGGAGGGTCACTGTTCTGTATAGTGACCACCTGTGAAAAAAGTGACCAGTCAGGACAGTCCCAAAGGGTGGTCACTTTAACAGGTTTCACTGTAGTTAAGAATGAGAATTGACCAATCAGGCCTGGATTCTTTGAAAAATCTGGGTATGTAGAACCCATATTCATTCGTAGATCTTTCAAATAAAAATCTATGTAGTATGTATGCAGTCAGTCCTACAAGTTTATTAGAAACTTAATCTAAAAATAATAAGTTTTTCTAGTGAATGGCATGATAAATATTGCTAATTATTGTCATAGTTTATGCAATTACTTGTATATATATTTTTAACATATCCAAATGAAAAATTAATTGGCATTATCAGATTTGAGAATTTATTATAATTATTTGTACATAGATTAATTTAGGAGCATTTTTCAGGAAAGGTTGAAACTCAAACTGGAATAACTGTATATACATATATTATTTTATAGTGTATTTTACAGAATATACAATGTTAGCAAAGAAATTTCTACAATTGAAGAACTGTTTTAAAATAAAATTTATTAAGCATCACTTATGAAATCATTTTAGTATTTTACAGACTATAAAATAGTTTTAAATTCAATAATATTTTATTTTATAAAATTACCTGCTTTGTTGAAAGACGATTTTAATTCATGTCTAAAGAGTATTCTTTCCATAACAAAAGCATCCCTCTAAGATTTTGAATCTTTGTAGAAATGTTGAGAACAATGAGTAGAATATAGGTGTCTATTATTATTTTTCCAAAGTACTGAAAGAAGTTAGACTATAATTAAAAATTGTAAAAATTCTTTAATATAAAAACTTATAATATAAAAATCATAAAAAAAACTATTAATGAAACATGGCATATTGTGATTTAGCAGTGTACTCATTAATGATATAAAATACACAATCCATTTTCTTCACTTTTAGTATAAAGGATTCATTCTAAAGACTATTACATCAGATAATATTGGAATACATTGACATATGATAAGCTATGATATCTTGTAAGACTATGTAAAATGATATATTATTGTTTTTCCGACATATAACCTCTATATTCATTCATTCATTTCTAAACTCAACATAAGTTCTTGCACTGAATTGTTTACATGAAAAAAATTTATTCACAAATAGTTTTAGCTTTTATGTTTTTCATTATGTTACCCATGGAGTTTCAACCCAATCAATCTCTTTGTTGTTTTTAAGATAGTAATATTACAAAATAAATAAAAAACTTTTGGTTGAAATTTTAAGGACAATAAATCTGTAAAAATTTCAAAATTCACTATAACAACATAATTATTATTATTTTTTTAATTATAATAATTCTTCATTGACATAATTTGTTTTGCAAAGGATGCTGATATTTCTCATAAAATGCCCTTAAGGTTAAAACTGCTACATAAAAAATTAAAATTCAATATTTTCATATAATTTCCAATTGATTCCAGAGCCCTAAATATTCTAATTTACAATTAATATAAGATAAAACAATGCCTAAATGTAAAATCAATAATATTGTTGCAAATTATTCAAGTATCATAATTAAAATTATCATCAGATTAATAAACAGTAAATGATATCTCAGATATGTTAGGGTCTGTTTGATAATTCTGCTTAATAGGTATATTGTTATAGGTATTAGTCAATTTATAAACATAATTTTCAAAATCATTAAAGTTTTTGTATATATATTTATCCAGAAAGAGGCATCAGCTTAGAAAAATCTTATAAGAATATGACCCAGGGGCAGATTTAGGTATGGTCTTTATGTGCTGCAGCCCAGGCCCCCGATTGATCAAAGGGCCCCCTTCATGGTCAAAAAAATAAAAATAAAAAATAATTTAAATTAAAAATTTAAGAAACGAAAAAATTTTGTATAATTTATTTTATCTAGATAAAGTTTAAATCGTTGGTTTGCAACACTATTGAATTTGAATAAAATATCAAATATCAATGTTTTAAATAACAATAAATAGTAAATATGGCTCTGTCAGTAGTCAGTAAAATCAAAATAAACCTTGTCATTTGTCAATTATGCAAATAATGTGACAATGTCGGAATGGGAATGCAAATATAGCTCCTCTAAAATGTGTTAGTTTAGCATAGCTCCCACCATTACGTTAATATGGGTCCTAAACAGTGTTAGCCCAGGGCCCCAAAGTTAATGGTCTGCATCTGATATGACCCATATAATGCATCTTGAAGCAAAAATACTGTAATATTTTGCACAGGTGCATAGGAATACTACCAACAATATTCAAGAGAATACAAAATAATCAAATCTATATAATACAAGAATCTAATTTATATGAGAAAAATTTGCTAACTAAAATAATAATTAGAAATTAGCAAGTTTTGTAATACTATAAACCAGTAAAGTGATTATTCATATAATGAGATATACTTTTATTTAAAAATTTTAAGACTAATGCTTATTTTAAGGAAAGAATTTGATATACAGAAACTCACTGACATGAAAAAGTTGCAAGGTCAAACTTATCTATATAAATTATTACATAATTATTATAGTATAATTAAAGATATGATATAGATATATATATACAGTATATATAGAGCCTACCTACAAGATGAAATACAATATAACTTGGATGCACATACATAATTTTCATCATTGTACATTATTATTACAATATGCCATAAATGTTATTAATATAATGAATTTTCTCATATTGGATACTTAAATTTTATTTTTTTATTGAAATGAAATAATAAATTAATAAATGTAAATTTTAATGAATGTAAATAAATTTTCTAAATTATATTAAAATAATAATGTTTCACATTCAATATACTAAATTTCCTTTAGTAAATTGTAGAAATTTTGATTTATTTCATACTTTATTTAAATTTCTGCTATCATATTAGCTACAATAATGTATTATTATATAGCTGTAATAAATTACAGTATACTGTTCATATAATAGTATTTATAAAAAAATAATAATAATTTTATAATATTCAGTCAAAACAAACAATTATATTTAAAATGGCCTTGACCATAATTACAATTATCTACAAAAGGAATATCCTTGAAGTTACAACTTAATGCCAAGTAAATGTGACAGAATGATTAAGAATTACAGTGATATAGCAAATTATTTTTTAACTGTTGTTCTTCATACAATTTCTTGCTTAAAAATAATTACTTTATCATTTTGGTAAATTAAATATAATCGATTTTAGAAAAAAAATTTGGATAACACCCATTCAAATGTAAAGTAACACAAAAAAACATTATGCATCTTATTTCAATTTACTAAAAAAAATATTTTAAAATTTTATATCTTAACCTAAATATCACATATTCATATAATAAATATATATTTAACAGTTAAATCGAACATAAACTTACATGGATAAACATTTCTCAAACTGCATTTCAACGAAGTCTGGCGCAATTACGGATTATTTATGATTACGAAATTAAGATTTATAATTAATATGATTTATTTATGGTATAAAAATAGGTTTTAATTAATTATTTATATTAATGATTTTTTTGGTTGTTTATTTATTAAAAACAGAATCATATCACATAAAACTCGCAGTCTTATCAATAAGGTTACAGATGTTTGTGACATCAGCACTTAAAACTTGATATCTTGAGGGGATGCTGCTACAGCTGGTCGCAATAAGTCTATTAGAAAAATTTCTTTTATAATTCTCCGTAAAGTGTTAACTGTTTTAGGTTTTAAAAATATAACGTCATTATCTAATGGATTTTTAGAATGGATCCCGTGTACATTTCATCTCATTCAATACTCATAAACAGAATAAAAAACTTTTCAGATTTTTATGCTTCTTTAATTCGTTGAAATGTAAAGTTATGTCTTCAATGTTACAGTTTATTCACCTAATTGAACTTTTATTAGCTGATTATACACTTTAAAACTTTCTTATGATATCAATCCTTGCGAATTTCTGCGAACTGTTTACGTATTAAAAGCGTGTTTTGTTTTGATGTTATTTTAAAATTAAAAGCTTTACTCCCGCTGGGAGAATGTAGTAATTAAAATGTCGCATACCGACCTCAAATCCTATCTCTGTTGAACGATTTTGATTTTAGATAATGAAATGAATGAACGCTTACTGCTTCTCTTTTTTTTTTCCTGAGATTTAATCGCAATACTTTCAATGCATTTATAATGATGACTGAAATAAAAAAATTCACGTTCTTTTACATTTTGATTATTTAAGAAAATAGTTATAACCACCTGTAGTCCAATATTTGATTACAACTTTAATTAAACCGTAGCCATTAGTAAGTTGGCCTACCAAAATCATTAATTAAAATGGCAAAAAAACTACTTTTTTATGTCGTACGTTAACAGATGATTACTTGGAAACATATATCTCGACATTACATTTCGATTACAATATATTTTAGAATCGAGTAGACTAGAACCATACAGCTATCAATGAAAGTCCGATCGATCTAAGTCGAGTAGCTGTTCGCAGTCGCAATCGATTCTGTGTGACTCAACCGTTCACCATCCGGGCTCTTCACGTTGTTACAGTGGTGTGTTGTTGGGTGGTTTAATTCTAAGGGAATCTCGCTATACCAGGTAAACTCGAGCATGTGCTGCTAGCAGTAACGGTTCATCATGCACGGACAAGTGAGTACAACTGTTTATTTATGTCTGAATTCAATTATTTACCTTCCTTCGTCCGCCATAGTTTATAACATGGGGTTCTTGCCCTTTGGACAGTACGCGTTGATCGATATGCTTCATCAAACTCTATCAAAGGCATGATTGTTTGATGATGTTTTTCATTAGATAATCGAAAAGAAAAAATCCAAATCGCGCATCCATCAGTAAAAATTCAAAGCGAAAAAGTATAACATCCGTTTTTTTCTGCTTTGATTATTGATTTTCCTGATAAACAATGCTAATGCAGTATGCGATACTTACTGCATTTTATTTATAAAATAAATATTTTAATTTAAAATGAAGTATATTTTTCATAAAAAAATTTTTACTGTTTTCGACTTATTAAATATTTTATTTAAAATAATTAATAGCTTAAACAAAACTGTTTAATTTAACATGATCATCAGTTGATTAAAAAAATTGCAATTTAAGAATCCTAATCAGAACAATTTTTGGAAACTGGCTCCCCCTGGCTACTCGAAAATGATTTTTTATGTTGCTTATTTATATAATTAATTTTTCTTAAATTAACAGCAAAATCTAAACATACATATCTTTAATAATACTCAAGGTTCTTATTTATATTGAAATAATTTATACTATTAAATTTTCTCGTTAATAAAATATTTAATTTTAGCATTAAATAAACAAACGATAAAAAGTATTGTATATTAAATCACTGGTTCTGATATGAGATAATTTTTTTCATAAACGTATATAATTATTAAAACATGTATAATATTTTTATAAATAGAGAAAGGGTTGATATCACAATTAATTAAAAATTAAATTTTATTTTTCTCATCGTTATCACAAAAAAATCTGGAAGCATTTCGATTTCGTCTAATAATGCAACGTAAGCTTAGCGATAACGTGATTGCAGAGATTTTAATTTTTCGTTATTAAGTTTCTTAGCCATTATGAAACAAATAATGTGCATGCATCGATGACGCAATAACCCAGTGTAATATTAAACATAATGGACTTCCGTGAGCGGTATCACCACAATTGCGATCTTTTAAATGTTCAGCTACCGGGAAGGCAATGGTGCGTCACGTGATATACGGTTTGTTCAATTGAAGTTGTGGGGAGAGGGTATGTAAAGTCATTTTCATGATAGCAGTAGTGTTTGCTCCACCCAACTTTCCATAAATAGACTAAAGATCTTGAATGAGTGATCTGCGAGCAGTTGTGTTAGTTCATGAGTGAGATTAGCATGAAATTAGACAATGAAAGAAAATCGAGATTTAAACGTCACGTGAGTACACCTTTGTTTTTTACAATTATCAACACGCCTTTAAACAGATTTAATCCTTATCTTCTTATAAGGAATAGTATTAAAGCCAGCAAAGGCGTTTAAATTTCTAGAGAACTGTCGTTTAAGTCGCGACAGAGCTACTTTCTATTCTTTCTATTCTATGGAGGGAAAAAACGCATTAAAATATTTCAAATTTCCAAAAAAGTAAACCTTTATGTTGTCTTTACTCTCCACCTGGATAGCATTAAGCAACATCCGTCAACCCCTACTCGAGACGGGTTCATCTATCAAAACAACCCTTAAGTGGCAGGGTTCCCCATAATCTAAATTAAGATTACGTCGATAAAACATTAGCTTAAACCCACTCGAGATAAGTTTTAGACGTATAGTTTATTTATTCGTCTTAATCGGGAAAATATTTAATGTTAAATTATTACATAAAATACTATAGAAATTATTTGAACTAACCAAGGTTTAAAAATGTAAATAATATGAACTAGATCGTAACACACATTTTTTGATTCTATATTGACTAGATATTTATTTACGCAGGGAGAAATCGGTTTTGCAACACTTCCAGATCAAGTTCATCGAAAATCCGTCAAGAAGGGATTCGACTTCACCTTGATGGTAGTAGGTAAGTTGATTCTAAAAAAAATTAAAAAATGCAAAGCATTACAATTGAGTTTTTCTCTCTCTTGGAATGTTAAAATGGAATGTCGGCATTTGAATCATTTTCTGCTTAACACGATAACATTAGGCGTCAACATATAAACAATTCCTGAAGTATCTATACGTCCTTATGTTTTTAGACACTGTAGTTAAATGTTGAAGTATAAAACTGCTACGCACATTGTTTCTAGATCGGCTAATGTTACATGTCACTACTCGGATTCCAACTACCAGGATATGCTACTTTTTTGTCTGACAATCAACAAGTGGCGACAAGTACGCTATTTAAATTAAAACACTGTGGCCAACAATTTTTTTTCTTTAAGTTGAAACAAATTATAAAAATATTTCTTTGTTTTGTAAGTGGTAATGCTATCATATTTTTTCCTTTTTTTATAGGTGAATCTGGACTGGGTAAATCAACTCTGATTAATAGTTTGTTTTTAACTGATATATATAAAGATAGAGTTGTTCCTAATGTGGAAGGTGAGTTGAAACATGAATAATGTTTTATAGATGCATTATTTGTAATATTATAAACATTTTCTTTTTAAATTTTAATAATAACCAAAAAAATCTTGAAGTTTTTTCTGCCTATTGGATACGGTCAAATTGCAAATGTTTGTTTTTAAAAAGTTCTGTTTTGATTTAATGATGTGCGTATGAAAAAAAGTTAACAAGGAATGCAATCTTTAAACACTTTACTTTACTTTCATTGAATAGTTCTGATTCCACTTAGGTTTTAAAGTTTTTCAGAACGTTGTTTATGTTAATGTTTAAATATATTATGAAATTTTAAAGTTGACTATATATTTTCAGATAAATTTCAAGGACATTTTTTTGTTTTGTTATATAGAGAGAGTTGACAAAACTGTCGATATTCAAAAAACAACTATCGAAATCGAAGAAAAAGGAGTTAGATTACGTTTGACTGTGGTAGATACTCCAGGGTTTGGAGACTCCGTTAATTGTGAAGACAAGTAAAGATATTTTTTTTTATTTTTAGTTTTGTCTGTCTGTTGATGATATGCCGTATTTAGCCTGTGCATCCGCTCATTTGTGTGTTTATAAGTAGTACGGGAATATATCAATACAATCCTTTAAATGCAAATATTTATCAAACCTAAACTCACAGAGGCACATGCTAAGCACGCGCATCAGTCTGTTTACAATTAGCCATATCTGTTGGTTTAATTTGATAAAGAACCTTTTCATATAATAATAAAAACATATAAATAATTTTTCAGCTATAAAACGATCGAAAAATATATAGACGAACAATTTAATCAGTTCTTTAAAGATGAGAGTGGACTGAACAGGAAGAATATTGTGGATAATAGAGTTCACTGCTGTCTTTATTTTGTTCCACCTTTTGGCCATGGGTGAGTAATTTTCTAAAGTCATCAGAGCGGTTAACCTCATTAAATTTATTACATTTATATACCATAATACCATATTCTTCTTTTTGTTTTTTTTTTTAAATAACTCTCTGTAAGTAACAATAACACAGTATTTTTTTTGTAGGTTAAGACCTATTGATATAGAATTTATGAAACGCCTTCATCAGAAAGTTAATATTGTTCCCATTGTAGCCAAAGCTGATTCTTTAACTGCTGTTGAAATAAGAAGATTGAAAGATCGTGTAAGTATAAAATTTTCGTCTTTTTAAATTTTGGACGAAATGCTAATCATTAAGAATTTATTTGTCCTTTTGAAGATCCTCAGAGAACTTGATGAACATCAAGTTAAAATATATCAGTTACCCGAATGTGATAGTGATGAAGACGAAGAATTCAAACAACAAGATAGAGAACTTAAGGTATCTTTTTAAATAAGATTGCATTATAATAATAAGAACATAATAATGTTAACAATGCATTTTAAAATTCTGCATCGTGAATATTTGCCCCTGATGATAATTATGGAATAATTTTGCAATTTTAACATTCCAGAAACATTTGAAAATAAATTAATGCGTATTTTGACATTAATATCATAATTACTATACGTTAATTATACGTTATCTGATATGGATCATGCCTGACTGCTTCTAATGAGGAAACGTCTGTTGAATCTTCAGAACTTCAAGATTGTTTTGACTTTATATAATTTAGACGACAAGCATGAAATGCCATTTCATTAGTTATCACCTCTACGCTTTTATTCGCGATATTTCCATCCACATTCGCTATTTTAAAGTCATGTTCGTTTTTAAACGAATGAATATTAAATTTTATCAATTCTTTTATATGCAGTGTATATGAAAAATTATTTCATTAGAATTTCTGTCTAAATAATCTCGGAAGCGATAACATCATAAATATTACTGTCAAAAGAAAAATAGAAACTACTTTCTAATAATGCATGCAAAGCAATGATAAAAACTTGAACCTATTACTGTGCTATTAAAATCAAAGAATCTGATTTATGGACCATTGTTGTCATATAAATTTATTCTATTTTTTATATAAAAAAATGCTTAAAAAGTTGAAACTGATTTATATCTAAAAAAATAGCTTAATTAGCCTGAAGACTAATTTTTTTAATTAGCTGTATTTCTGATTAGTAACAATGTTTTATCTGAAGGCTATCCAGAATGCCTCTTGATGAGTTCTGAAGCTGTTGACCGTTTACATAATTCGATATCATTTTACATGTCTTTAATCTTATACATTCTCGTACGATGTAACGATGTAAACTTAACTCTGATAATTTATGACATCAACTTCATTTAAAATATCAAAGTTAAATTATAACTACTTGTAACCGGTTAATGATCGCATATCGCAATTTTTCCTTTAACATACATTCTTTACATTTCTTGAAAAGAATTAGATCTGTGGTATTTCACATAGAATAATTTTTAAATATATTTCTCAATTTATTTTTAACTCATTTAAATCTCCACTTAAACTAGAATTTCTGCCTATTTGGAGATATTTAAAGTCGCATTAATGGATCAAGAAGTTTTGTATAAAATTTAGTAAATATTTTAAAAATTGTTTTTGTTTTTAAATTTTATGTATAATAATGCTTATATATTAAATATATTTTACACAGTAATTTGTTTTAATTTTCACTATCACTTAATTTAATAAAGATTTTAATCTACAAAAAATCATAATAAATATTGTCTATTTTACAACCGAAAAAGATTTATATTTTTCCTCAAGAATTTAATCCTTTTATTTCCTTTTGGTTGTACTGTTTTTGTGATCTCTAAATGTTAACCCAAATAATATCCCAATGCAGTTGTTTGCAGAATGAAATTTTGATTGCAATTCTAAATTTGAAGAATGGTTTAGTTCTGCCACAAAACTTGAAATCTAGTTACTCTATCATTTTAGTAGTTTCCAGAACAGCAATTTAGAGATTATTTCCGAAATTTTCCACAATATTTCTGATTTTTCTTTCAGGAAAGCATTCCATTTGCAGTGATTGGAAGTAACACAGTAGTAGAAGCTAATGGAAAAAGAACACGAGGTCGTCTCTATCCTTGGGGTATTGTAGAAGGTGTGATTTCGATCTTTTGACATTTTTTCCCCTATCTCCAAATTATAACATTAAATTATCTTAGTAATAGTCAATACAACTATTAAACTAATTTTATTGCCTCTAGTAAAACATTTCATTCTTCTAGTTGCGTAGGTTACGTGATAATCGTGTAATGTTTTTTAAAGATATCTAAAAGGAAAAACTGTGTTAGCCATCCGCTATTATAATTGATTTCGACCTTGAGTTGTTATACTAGGATAAACCTTGACAAGCGATCCATTAAAACCATTTATTTAAATTTTAGAATGTAATTCTTGTTACGTTAATATTCTCTAATCGCAAATTATATCGAAAAAAACTCGAGTCAAACCTGAAATGTTTTTTTTTCTCGTATTCTAACAAGTAAATTTTCTACAATTTTAAAGATTTACTTTCGTTCCGGATGTTCAAGATTACGAAAAATTTAGTGCTAACCGTGAACAAACTTCCAAGAGTAATCTACTGCACTTGTAAAAAATGTGTAAGAGTTATTGCTATCTTTGTTCGACTTGACGCTCACGTAGATATGGTACTATATTGCTGATGAATATTTTAGATTGGAACTAGAAGAATTCCCTGTTGGGCCAATACTTATCAAATTTGATAAGTTTTATTCAAGAACGTCAACTCTCGAATTTTAAATTACTGTTGAAACTTTTATCTAAATTTTTAGAGTAAAAATAAAATTTATTCCAACATTTTTCTAAAATTGAATATATAAAATTGAATCATTAACTGAAATGATGTTTTCTTCAAATTATAAATAGAACTTATCGTTTAAGAAAGTCGTTTCAGTTCCCATGATATTTTTATATAATTTTTCTTAAATCGTACTTTAATGATTCTAAAAATTTTTGAAGTTTTATTTTTTATTTCAGTGGAAAATCCGAAACATAGCGATTTTCTGAAACTGAAAACATTTCTGATAAGGTAAGATATGTTCTTGTCTGTTTTGAATGTTTTTAAAGCAATCTAACTTACTCGCCATTTATTTGTTTTAGTACCCATATGCAGGATCTTAAAGACGTCACTCGAGATGTCCACTATGAGAATTACAGGGCACAATATATTACTAAGATATCTCAACAGGCAGCTCGAGAAAGAAAGTAAGAAAAGAAATATGATTATATTTTTTACTGTGAAATTCTGTATCATTTTAATATTAATTGTTTTAATATTGAAGCAAATTGAGGAGGGATTCTGGACCAAACTTCGACACTATATCCGAAGCAGATCGACTTCTTCAACAGAAAGAGGAAGAGGTACAGTTCATCTTAAATTATTTTATAAAATACAGAATAAAATCAAATTAATTATTATTATTTTAAAAATATTATTTATAAATATATTTTAAATAATTTATATAATTATAATATTATTATTATTATTATTATTTGATTTTATTCATCAACAAAATTATTTGATCAACAAAATTTTAATATGATTCCGAAGGAATGGTTTATAAACGTCTATCAAGTTAAGTGCAAGTAATAAAGTGAAAGTCACTCTTCAGTTGTGAAAAGGCTTTTGTTCGGATTTGTTTCGAAAAACTAAACTTGAATGTCTGTCACTCGTGCCTATCACTCATTTCAAGTAAAAGTTAAAATAGTTTTTAAAGTGCTTCTTCCGATTAAATTTGATCCTCTAATATGAGCAATCTCGGCTTTTATCATAAATAGTAGATGAAATAGCTAAGAATGTTCGTTTAACAATGCCGAAATATTTTTAAGTACTTTACTGACTGTTTGTTTTTTTTAAATGAAACTTTGCCTTTATAGATTCGTCGAATGCAGGATATGTTGCAGCAAATGCAGCAAAAACTAAGGGCAGCAGGAAAAGAACCGTTATCCGATTCCAAAATGGATGGCGACAAGAAAGATAGCGACAGTGTGGTTAATTTATAAATGTACACAGAAGTCTATATTAAATTTTTTAATTAGACAGTACTTAAATGATTGGAATAAGCAATGAAACCAACTATTTCGTATGTAGTGTCTCATTTATAACTTTCTATGTTGTTACGGTTAAAGAAAGACTACGATATTATTTTAAGTTTTGATATTAAAAATCAAAAGCTTTGATGCATTTTTATATAAAAAAAAATAATTTATAATTCTACTTTGTTAGTAAAAATAAAACAGATGTTTTATGTCTTAGATATAATATAACTGTTATGAAAACTATATAAAGGGAGCTTAATATATTCAATTCACTTCGATTTTACTTGAATTTTCCAGTACAAATTTCTATATATAATATTGTCCAGTGTTGTTATAATAATGTTAGAACATCTCTGATGTTTCCACCATTTTATGTTTGTGATGCTGACTAGAAGTTGCATGTAGTATCATTTATTCCAATAAACTATGTTTATACTTGTGTAAATTTTCTTATTAAATTTTTTTTATTTGTAATATTTTAAAGATACTGTACACAAAAATTTCGAAATTACCAATAATGTAGAATTTTTTTAAGTATTTATGGTTTGATATTTCAGTTTTTATAATAGTTCTATGTGAAAATTAAAACTTGAAAGTTTATATTTTTTGTATATGAGTAGTAATTTTTGAACCAATATCTTTTTTAAATTAAAATCTTTCGGTTAATCTAAAAACAAAAAAATTATTTTTGTCTTATCACTCATCTGAATGATAGAATAGTCTAATAATAATTTATAAACTTTCTCTTCAATTTAACAGTAATTTACATAACTGGAAAATAGTGATTTTTAAAGAAGTACGTCTTATTCTAAAGAAGACAAAATATAATTACTTAACACACTTTAATTATCGGGCAATGAACTACATTCAGTCCTCAAGAAGCACAATAGTCTTCTGATGGATAGGATAATTGAACTGATGGATGTCAAAAAAGAAAGAAAGAAATGCTATAAAATTTTTTATATTGATGAAAAACAAGATTAACGAATACCAAATATTTTAAAAATAGAAAAAGTTTGTATCGCCAATGTTATTTGATTATATGTTCTGTTAGAGTGGCCATGCTATCATTAACCTACGTAAATTACTAACAAAGCCAAACGTTGGATGTTTCTGACTCAATCGTAGTTCGAGTGAAAAATTTCTATTTTAATCCATTTTTTATATGTGAACCAGTGGCAATTTCATCAAATTTATTCTTGTGCAATATACTCGTATTAATATTAGCAAATATCGATCGACAGCAGCAGAATATAATGTATAGTATATAATCTACGAAGTACGATGCTTGAAAACAGAATTAGCTTGAAAATCGGTTAGACCAGGTGCAAATGTTATAAAGTATGTCAGTATTCATTTTTCCTAAAAGCCCATCCCCTATATTAACAAAAGAAGTAACTATCGCAAAGCCAGATGTTATCGTGCAAACGTGGCATCAGATTCATTCGAACTGCCTTAAAAATATATATTTTAAGGTTAAATAATGATTTTTAATTCACTATGGTCAAAAATGCAATAGTAGAATCGTGAATTTATGTTATATATTAGTTGGGCATTTTTTTATCATTGATGAAGGAAAGTTGGTCAACTTCTATTAATAGTGACATAATCGATAGATAAGAAAATAATCGAGGTTAAATAATGATTTTTAATTCACTATGGTCAAAAATGCAATAGTAGAATCGTGAATTTTTTATGTTATATATTAGTTGGGCATTTTTTTTATCATTGATAATAGAAGTTGACCAACTTTCCTTCAATAGTGACATAATCGATAGATAAGACAATAATCAGATAATAATAATGGGAACAGTCTTCAATAAATAAAATCAAAACCATTGTATTTTGATAATTAAAAACAACAGTTTTAATAATATTTCAATGGCTGAATCGTAACTTTCTATTGCAGTTTTTGTAAATCATAAATGTTGCACAAAAATGTAATAGGCTAAACAAATGTGCATGAAAGTTTTGAAAATAAGTCATTTAAATGATGATATCGTAAGTTAGTCGCAGAAATGTGGTTCTGTAAGTTCAGAGCCAGATTTATGCATAAGCTAAAAATAGTTCATTTTAAATTCTCATAAGGTCTTAGGCTTCAGTAAAAAATATTAAATGCACTTGTGGGGCCTCTTAAATGATACAATTTAGAGAGCATAACACACATAAATTCAGCTCTGAATGGAGAAATGAGTTCTAAGTAGGGTTGTTCTGTGATGATATTTTCTTTCACATTACTATACTTTATTTATATTTCTTTAGCTGATTATTTTAATTCTCTCTAAACATAAAAAATTACAAAAAGTTCATAAGATCTCCCTTAAAAAAACGAAAACAAAAATAACCAAATAGAAATATAACGTTACAAAATTTTGTTGTCAACTTGCAAATTAATTTATATATAAGTAATTAAATATAAAATGTAAATATTATTCAATGCATTTTCGAAATACATTCTATAAAAATTGCTAGTTGTGAAATGGAGATGAATAGAACGAATATAATGTTAAAAATTCAGTAATAAGGCTGAGGATGGTTTAACCTAAATCGAAAACTGTGTCTGAACTAGAAGGTTTTGTATTTGACAGCTAAAAATTGGTTGTTCATTTTAGCGTGCGAATGATTCTGAAAATAGTTCAGAGACTTTGATAGTGATGCTTTATGAATTATGTCTCAGCATGCCTTGCAAAAGATTAATTGCGTAATAAAATACTGTATTCAAATAATAATGTGTCATATGCCGATTGTTGTCAATCTGTTACTCCGCAAACTTCTTACGATGTCAAGAGGAGCGTAGCTTATGTATGCTTTGCAATTAAGTGTTGCATTTTATGTTCTTACTCGAAGAATTTAGGCATATGGATTAACGGCAATCGACATAGCCATAGATTCTATGAGATCACGGAGTTGATCGAAGGCGAATGTCACGAAGGATGCATAGCACTTCTTTCTTTCTTGATGGAGGAAGTGCAATGGATCCTCAACCTCATCATTGTAAGGAGATGACAATTTAAGACAATCGTTTTACAGCTAATGTACAGTACATATAATATTCAATTTCAATGATATTTAATAAATGTCGAGTTTTATTTCACTCTTCGATTTGATATCTAATTTATAAGTATTTATTCTAAAGGGGTTTTAGTGGGATTCACTCTAAATTTTAAACATTTAAAAGTACAGTGATACCTCGGTTCACGAACGTCTCGGTTCACCATTCCCTACTACAGTGATACCTCGGATCACGAACGTCTCGGTTCACAAACAAATCACGAACACCATTTGCGAACAAATTTTGCTTCGCTTTACGAACGATGCTTTTTTTTTTATATTTTATTACAAAGAATACAGTGATACCTCGGATCACGAGCTCACGGTCTACGAACACATTTGGCGAACAAATTTTGCTTCGCTTTACGAACGATGCTTCGGTTCACGAACCTACACGCACGGAGTGCATGAAGCGCACGTGACTCGCGGCCCACAAAACCGTGCGCACAGCCTCGCCCCCAGCAGCAATCCAGTTCACCCAGTTCATATGGGTACAATAAAGTTCCAACAAGTGTTGATATTTTAGCAGCTCGTATGGGTACAGTAAAGTTCCAACAAGTGTTGATATTTTAGTTCCTTTATTTAATTAAATTTATCCCTTATTATGGCTCCCAAAAAAGTTAAGTGTTAGTGAAGGTGGTGTTAAATATGCTTTTTTCTAATATTATTGTTATATTTATTTTCTTTCTGTATTATTTCCACACATAAAGTCATGACATGTTAAAAATTTTTTTCTAGGTGTATTATTTCCACACATAAAGCCATAATATGTTAAAAATTTTTTCTAGGTATTATTTACACACATAAAGCCATAACATGTTAAAATTTTTTCTAGGACAAATTTCCACACATAAAGCCATAACATGTCAAAAATTTTTTCTAGGACAAAAAACAGTATTTGGTTTGCAATAATTGCAATGGGAAAAATTGATTCGGATTACGAATTTTTCGGATCACGGCAATGGGAAAAATTGATTCGGATTACGAACTTTTCGGATCGCGAACAAAGTCAAGGAACGGATTGTGTTCGTGAACCGAGGTATCACCATGGGAAAAATTGATTCGGATTACGAACTTTTCGGATCACGAAACAGTGTCGGGAAAAATTGATTCGGATTACGAACTTTTCGGATCACGAACAGGATCGAGGGAAAAATTGATTCGGATTACGAACTTTTCGGATCACGAACAGAGTCATAATGTTTTACAATTTGATCAAACAATTTTTGATAATTGATTTTAAAAAATGTATTTTATATGTAAATATTCTGTTATAAACTATAAAACTTTCCAAAAATCCTAAATTTTCCCAATTTGATAAATAACAACAGGAACTAAAACCGTCCCGGTTACTATAGAACCGAAAACATACGGTTTCCATAGCAACAAAAAATTCCATTGAATGAATGGAAATTTCTGAAAATTTTAATTAAGTTTATAATTATTCAATTTAATATGTTACCTAATATGATTAAAACCAAAAATTAATTTATTTCTTAACTGAGTAAACTTTTACTAAAATTGCTCCACCAAACAAATAGAAAAAGCAAATTATGAATGTCTCTGACTGCAAAAACTGTTAAATTTTCCGATTTAATAAACTTTAAGTTTTAATTAATATATCAAACTGAATAAAGTACTGCATTACACACTAAAACTAATCTATATAATAACCAAAGTCGGATCTACGTACTGTTTAAAAAGGGGCCTCACGCTTCACTAAAAAAAAATATATTAAATGTATTTGAGGGGCTTCTTAAATGTTACAGCTTAGAAATCACAATACGCATAAATCCGGACCTGTCTAGACGTCATAGAGCAGGGGTGAGCAAAAGGCGGCCCGCGAAGACATCTTATACGGTCGCCGCATAAAGTAGAAAAAATTACAGTTTCAAGGCCCACATTTGTAAAATTCTACTCGAAAAGAAAAAATAAAATAATGGATACTCTGTAATGTAAAATAATGGATACCGTCGCTAGTGTACATGTATATTACCAATTTACTCCAAATTTTGATAATATAATTAACTATGAACATAATAAATTTCACCATTCATATTAAGTTGTAAATTTGTTTTTAAAAAAATTAATTAGGTTAGTACCTAATATTTTGCAACATTCTGATGTAATAGGTTGTTAGGAATCAATCTATTGATAAAATACTTATGTTTTTAAAGAAAATTATCTGAATTTATTAATTCGAAGGACGAATTAATTTCTAATCGTTCTAATGAAAAAATGTTTCTACGGATGCTTTTGTACTCTTTTCATACAAACAAAACTAAGAAAGTAGCACAAGAAAAGTATATTTTTAAAATAATATTGATACAAGAATATATTCTTTGTGTATCACAAAAGTGGCTACACACGTTAGCAATGTTGACAAGAACGTGTGCAGATAAATTGGCGCAGCCATTATTCTTATCCCGTGTGATGGTGAGAGGAATATGTTTGTGCAACAATCAATCATGCTTGAATGTGAATAGTCATTTTATGGCAAAGTAGTTTTTATTAATTATTAATAGAGTATAGCTAATGTTATCATCAATAATTTCATTACATAATTACATAATAATAATTAATAATTACGGCACTATAAGGTTAAATTCGCCCTTAGGTACTTTTCAATTTTTATACGGCCTGCTTCGTCCTGAAAATTGTTTATCCGGCCCTCGGCAGAAAATAATTGCCCACCCCTGCCATAGAGTGACCTGATAAAAAAAGCCATAAGTAGGGACGTGCCCATTTTCATGCTAAACAATATTCTATCCTAAAATTCTAAAGCTCTTGTTTTTAAATAAAAGGCACAATGATAAAATCTAAATTTTATAAGAAAATTATTATATTTAAATGAAGTGTAGATCTATTCTTTTCGTGTATTAACTATTAAAGAATCGTTTAAGGAGGTCGGTGATAGATAAAGCTGTACTGTACAATATAGTAATCTGTAGAAACTTTCTTTTAATTATATATTTAGTTCTTTAATTATTAAACTTGCTAGGATTTATCATTTCTATGTAATATTGCTTTATCTTATTACCTGAAACTGATCCTAAAATTGGAATCTGCTTCTTGATAGAGTTAATTCCTTTGATGTTAAAGAATAACAAAATTAAATAAATTACTAAAAAGAAAAAATATATATATATAAAGTGATTTTTTTCAGAAAACATATCGGAAATAATAGATGGTATTGACTTTTGTCAAAAAATTTCCGGATTATACCGAATATAAATATGAACATAATGTTTAATATGAAGACAAAATTAATGAAAAATATGCGATGTCTTCGAAATGTAACTGCATCATCATCATTTCCAGCTTTTTGGATATATATACACTTTCCTTTTTCATATGTACTTATTTTGTGCTTTCTGCATCTATTGAAAACCAATTATTTTATGTCATTTCTCCAGACGTTTCTATTGTTTGTCAGGATATTTTTTTCCTTATCTTGGTTGCCACTCTATAATTATTTTTTCAGCGATTATCATTATATCTTGCTTATGTCATCTGCCCAACGCCATTTATCGCTTCTAAATGTTACTATTACATTTTCTATTCTGGATGGTTCTCTTATCTAGGCGTTGATTTTATGATCTCGCTTGATAAATCCTAATATCGTTCCACGCTTCTTTGATTGTTCTAATTTCGGTTTCATTTTTTTATAAGGATCCATGTTTTGTAGCCATAAGTGATTACTGATACTACTCACATATTGAAGAATTTTGAAGCATATTGCTACGAAAGAATTAAAACATACAAAATAGACATTTATTTCTTAGCTTATTGGAAGTTATTGTAAAAACCTGATGATTTATAAGTTATTTGGAAAATGACATTCAATTAATATTACTTTTCTGCTATAGCTCTCAAGCTGGGAATTATGATTGGGTGATATTTATTTTATAATTTTTTATCGTTTGGAAAAATATCGCAGTGAAAGAAAAATTCAAGGTTCAAAAAGTTTGAATTATGCCTCAGAAATTATATTAATTAATTTTTTCATTAAATTAACTTTTATTGTATATATACTGCAACTAAGACAATTTTAATTTAATTTTGATATGCTAAATATTAAGCAAAATTTCAAGATTTTGACTTAAAACAGAATAAAAATAAATGCATTGATTATCATCTTTTTTTTTTATTTTATGAGTTATAAAATATTGCGAAATAGATTGCTGTTTATGATTATATTGTGATTTTATAAATATTTTATATCTAATAAAATAAAAAAATGAGCATAATATATTTGCACTTTCAAGAAATTTGAACTTTTATTTGTTATTTAATATGGTCAAACGTAGATTATGGTTGTCTAATTCAAATTTACTCAACTTACCATTTCGTCAATATTTTCTAAATAGAAACGGTATAAACATTACGGTATGAAAACGGAAGAAAGGTACAGTAATAATGTACCAATATAAATATAACATAATAAAATATATTATTGCTAGTTGCTTAGGTGATAAAATAGAAAAATTCGGCATATAAAAGAAAAGTCAATATAAAAAAGTAAGGAAAAAACTTAAGATATTATTTTCATTCTATTACATTTTATCTATTTTTCAAAATATAATTTTAAAAATTTTATTTTAAATCAATTTATAATTTTGGGCATTAAATATTAAAATAAACATATATTTGCAGTATTTAATTTATATTTTTATTAACTTAATATTTTTATTTATATAAACATTATTTTCAGATAGTGTTTTATTACATATTCGCTTAATTAATTAAATTCATTAAATATCAAATTAATAATCTGGTACGTAAAATTTGACACGTTTATTTGCTTTGCTTATTTGAATTCAACACTAGGAAATTACATAAGAACCAGTTAGTTTTATTCTGTTATAAAATATCAAATTAATAATCTGGTACGTAAAATTTGACACGTTTATTTGCTTTGCTTATTTCAATTAAACCCTAGGAAATTACATAAGAACCAGTTAGTTTTATTTTGTTACAAAGTCTTTGTTATTGAATTATTTTAGAAGACTTGTGATAAGCATTTTATTAAATCTGTTTAGCAACGAATATCCACATTATTATGACTTGGAAGAAGTAAGCTATTGATGAGAAAAGGCATAATAAAGGACTATTGATTAATCATTATGAATTAATTAAATGTATTGTGCTATTAAACTAGAGATTTTCATGTAGTGTATTGGTAAAAATTCTGTTAGATTAAGCGACTATCAAAGTTAACATTAATAATAAAGAATTAGTCAAATTTTTCGATAAACAATATTACCGTTGATATAAATACATAATTTATAAAGATTGTAAATAACTGTAATTATAAATAAAATATACTGTATTATGTTATATTATTATTTTGTTAAAATATGATCAAATTTATTACTAAACTATTATTTAATAATCATTAAATATTGCGTACACTGGCGTTCAAAGAAAGTGCATCATCTGGGAATTCTACATTTGTAATTCTTTTTCACAGGGCTGGATTAAGATCCTTGAGGCTCATAGGCATATAAATCTTTTTAAACAAATTATAAAATTATTCAAACCTGTTTTTAGGGCCCCTCTATTGTCAGAGCCCCTAGGCACGCACCTAGGTACCTTAGAGATTATATAGCTGAAAATAATAGCTTATGCAATATTACATCATCATTTATGTGTGCCAATTTTATCTAAAGTAGTCTGTAAGAAATGTTGCTACAAACTTAGGTTATTTGGATGATACAATTTTTATGGATTATGCACTTTCTTTGAATACCAGTATAGGCCTATACAGGGTGAGTTTTTTATCTTGAGACAACAAAATATCTTAATTGGATCTCATTATTTTGGAAAAAGTTGTAGACAAAAGTTGTAGGGTTTCGAAGGGGAAATCAATTGATGACCTTGAATGTAACCTTGACCTTGACCTTTAACGTCATTTGAAGGTCAAGTCGGTTTTTTAAATGGGAAGACATAATTTTGACCCCGGCAATGGAAAGAGCAGAAAATTTCACAATCGGATATACCCTTGACCTTAAGGTTTAGGTCAAAGGTCAAGGTTATTTTCAGGTCAAAAGATTTTACCAACAGGAAACCATAATTTTTATCACATTTTTTAATGACCTTATTACTTTGATCTTTAAAAGCATTCACTACTTTTAGTACTACCCAGGAGTAACAACATGGATGTAGTAGTTTTCTGTTCCCTTTGGGGTGCTTGATTTCAATGAATCCCCTCACCTCTCACTATCAGGGTGGTTGTTTTCGGTGCATCACTTTACTTCTCACCATCGGTTGAGGTATTGGTTTTGGATAAACATTTTCCCCAAAACCAATACCTGAAGCGATGGTGAGAATTAAAGTGATGCACCGAAAACAACCACCCTGATAGTGAGAGGTGAGGGGATTCATTGAAATCAAGCACCCCAAAGGGAACAGAAAACTACTACATCCATGTTGTTACTCCTGGGTAGTACTAAAAGTAGTGAATGCTTTTAAAGATCAAAGTAATAAGGTCATTAAAAAATGTGATAAAAATTATGGTTTCCTGTTGGTAAAATCTTTTGACCTGAAAATAACCTTGACCTTTGACCTAAACCTTAAGGTCAAGGGTATATCCGATTGTGAAATTTTCTGCTCTTTCCATTGCCGGGGTCAAAATTATGTCTTCCCATTTAAAAAAAC
>AYEL01066900.1:0-20167 GCA_000484575.1 Olivierus martensii | reverse complement strand
TATATATATATAATCTATGTGGATGAATCTATCTGAAGAAAAAGTAATAGTAAAATACCAGTGGATTCCGCCTAATTGGAGCAGCCGCGTAATTGGGCCAAATCTCAAAGAACGGAAACCAAACTAATACATAATTTAAACGCTTAATTGGGACAATTTTTCGCTTAATAGGGACAGTAGCAGAAAAGGAATTTTCAATTTTTGATATATTTTAGGGATTTTTCAAAAGTATGGCAACCTACGTAAACTACTTGTTGTGTGCTTTCTTAAAAAATCCTTATATAAAAATTATAAAAACATTTTATTGTACCGGTAATTTTTCAGGTTAAACCTTTCTACAAGATAATACAGACTAACAAAATGGAGCGGGTCTTCCTTGAGTCTTATTACATACACATCGTCGACACACTGTCGCCACACTAATATAAACATCCATTTTTTAGTATATAATTTTACTAAAAAATGGATGTTTATATTAGTGTTGCCGAATATCGATATTTACTTATAAATATCGATATTCGGCAACACTAGCGTGATGAGAATCAGTTATCTATCGTCGTGAGTCTGGCAAGTGTGCGTCTACTTAAGAGTCTACCGTTACTGTACCTAGTGATATTCATTTACAGCAGGCGTGTCAAACTCATTTTAATTCAAAGGCCATTTAATGAGCCTGTAAGATTGCTGAGGGCCACATTACATTTAAATTTTTTTAAATTACACTTTGGAGTAAGGATTCAGAAATATAGATTGTTTTTAATTATCCTTTGTGTAATCAAATGAATAAATTATACAAATATATAATTACTATATAATTGCTTTTAATTAAACATACTTTTTAAATATAATTCTTCGTTATTAATCTTTAATTTTCTATTAAGCTTTAAAAATCATTTTCTGTTCAAAAACAAAAGCCTTCATTAAAATTTTATAAATTCAAATAACTATAACTGTTTACATTTTTTAAATAAATTTAATAACACAACAAATAAATCTTTAACAAGCCCTTTAGAGCGATTTTTATATTCGTTCTTCAAAGAAGGATTGTTTGGAATTTGATCATTATATTTGTCTATCCAAAAAACACGCAAGTTCTCATTTATAGCTTTTCGTTTTTTGGTAAGAAATTTCGCACAAAACGACGCAGTCCTTGCAGAAAAGCCCTTAGTTTGTGTCATCAATCTGAAAAATCAGCGTCATCTGTATGGTAAGATCTCGCTTAACGCTGCCCCGTTTAACACTGTTTCGATATAACGGGTTTTTTTCGAATTTATATTATTATTATTTTAAGTTTTAAGAATATATATATTATGTTTTTTAAATTAAATATGTTATTTTAAATTTTTCTAATTTCTTCTAAAATATATAAACATTAAAATATTTTCCATGAATTTTAAAATGATCTCTCCTTTTGAGCACATCTGCAATATAAAATTATTTTATAACTTGAAGGAAGCACATGTATTAAATATTGATATATCTAGACAATAGACTAAGATAGACTTAGATATATATTACAGTGATATTTAAAACAATATCTTTCAGTAAATCTTTTGTTAAGATTATATTTTAATTGTTTATATAATTCATTTTAATTTTTCCACATTTTAAATATTTAATAATGTAATTTTCATAATTATATGAATGAATATTGATTTTTTTTAAATGATGAAGCTTTTCTCTAATGTCCATCTAAATAACATCTTACAAGAAGAAGGAATTATATCAGCTGAATAGTTTGGCTTCAACATATATATGAAAGCAATAAACATATTTCACTTAAGATGTTAGTGAGTTGATCCACTTAAATGTGAACTTCTAGTAATATTTTTATATAATAGTCAAGCATCAATAAAACATTGGCACAATGAATAAACAATATCCTTTCTTCCATATATATATACATACATACATACATATATAATGGATTTTTGAATATGATTAATTTTGAACCAATTCAACATAATTTGCTGGATACAATCCAATTTTTCCATCTTTGCGTCCTTTGCACCATCCTTGATCATCCTCATCTTCTAGTTTTTCAAAAATATCTCCTGATATAAAGAAATATTTAATAACTAATTTTTAAAAAATGCTTTAGAATTATTTAATTATTAGTTATAAAAATAAATAAATTTAAGAATTACACAATTGTAGGTAAAAATAGTTATCTAAAATTACAATGACTAATTCAAGAATTTCTATACTGTACATAATTTTTGAGATTTATACTGGTGGAGAAAGGAAGAGTGTATTATGAAATAATAATAAAATCTAGATTATATGCAATTTTCATAATTTAATCTCTATTTTATAAAATTATATCAACTATTTTAATTTCTGTTTCATTTGTTAACAATATAATCTATTCATAAGTAGAAATAATAGTTAAAACATGATTTTATGAAGTAGAATTTAAAATGAAAAAGATATTAATTATGAACATTAGATAATTTGAATAAATAATTTTATCCTACTTGTTACTTTCATGACTAAAATGAAAAGGATTATTAATGAAAGAAAAAAATAATAATAAAAATTTGTATTTTCAGTTGTTAAACTGTTTTTAACAGGGCTCGACAAACCCAGTAGCCAATTGCTCCAGAATTTCCATTTTGGCTACCGCTTACAAACAGGCGGTAGCTATTTGGCCACTAGCTAATGCAAACAGCTGATTCTAGGAACTCCGATATTGTAAAGAAGGCCGATAGTCCTAATTAAATTTAGAATCTGAACCTTTAGGACAAATTTCGTCTCTGTATGCTTTAAATTTATTACAATATTGTTTAATGTTTTTATTATGATAGCTGAGAGCCTAAACGAATCGCTTTGTTTACATTTCGATCCCGACCATGTTTTCTTCAAACTTTCTCTTATTGGCTGCCGGATTTCGTCTTCTGAATTATATATTTTTTCAATATGTTCATTTGATTACACAATGTTTTTAATTATCCTATCTAAATTTCTGAATCCTTACTCTAAAATGTAATTTTAAGAAAATTTAAATGTGATGTGGCCCGCGGCAATCTTACAGGTTCATTAAATGGCCCTTGAATTAAAATGAGTTTTATATGCCTAATCTAAATGGCACCGTTTTCGAGTTATAACCCTTTAAAGCTAGTCAATCACCATCGAGTACACAAAGCATCAGGACGCGTCGCTCGCGTTCTCATTACCCTGTAGTAAATAGGAGAGCGACGCAATGCGACCTGTCATGATGGTTTGGCTAGCTTTAAAGAATTATAACTCAAAAACGGTTCCATTTAGATTATATGTTCATTAGACATTTTCGACTTGTTTCGAGAGCATAAGTCTGTACATTAAATTTTACGACGAAGTTTTTCTTCACCCTATATATATTCAACAAAATATGATTTTCATGACTCAGATGCTGATATGATGATTAGGGTTCCTGACAAATGAAAGGTTGTCTTGTCATTGATAATAAATTCAGATGGGGCAGTGGGTGTATCTATCCTCATCTAAAGGATATGTCCAACTCCTTTGAGTATAATTCATTATATATTCAACCCTTAACTCTTCGTAGGAACTGATATTATTATAATCAAACGGAACATTTTGTATAGCTAATAACAAAGTTTCTACTTATAATAAAAGAGATAGTTTAATATTTGATTAATTTGAATACAGTGGAGAACTCACTTCTGAGAAAATTTTAATTTAAGAAAGAACGACCATTATGCACTATGATTAACCTGTCGGCTATCATTATTATTATGGTATGAGATATGATCAAAGTCTGAAAAAGTGGCCGATTTTTTTGTTAAATATTTTATATGCAATTTTTTGGATTTTTCTATTTCAGAATTAAGTAGAATTTCACATAACTAGAGCACAGAAAAATAAATAAATGAAATTTATCTATAGAAATCCCTTGATTAAATTCAAAAAAGGGATATATACAAATAACTTTCTCAAATATTTTGAGAAAAATTATTCGTATAGGATTTATCAACGCAATATTTATCCTTATAATATTTTATATTTCGCGATATATATGTTGATTGCATGTTTTTTATTTTTTGAATATAGTTACACTTGATACTTGATTAATGTAGTTCATATCTATTGAATGATATAGTTAATTAATGATGTCTGAGAATTTCTCGTATTAATGTTCGAGCATTACAACAAAGTTTCTTATACTCAATATTTACCATTTTATATCACCGAAAGATGCAAGTCTAAATGTTTGATAAGTGCAGCAATGTCTGATAAATGTCTTAATTATTAATAGGATTAAGAATATTTTCACTACAGAGAATCATAATTCAAAAATATATTTTTGGATACTTTAACAATAATTGCAATTATTTATTTGCAGCATATTATTTAAATCCTTACATATATTATGCCGAAGCAAGACATCAATTGAACACGTGTCCAGTATATCGCAAAAATGAGGTACAACACATGCTAGAAGTCATCACTTCCGATATAGTTTCTAGGTAATCTTATCTTTTATAATTTATATAATAAAACTTAATTCCAAGATAAATATTGTATACAATATATTATTTAAGTACTTTCATTATATAATAAGAAGCACAGAAACTTTCTGAATCGTCTTCAGTAACCAACAGAAATAGAAAAATTGCATTGTTGTATGAAAATTTATGCCATAAAAAATTTGTATTTTTGCTATAGAAGAGTATTTTAAAAATTGAATATAATTTTAAAAATTAATAAATTACTACCCGCATATATCAATAACCAACAGAAATAGAAAAATTGCATTGTTGTATGAAAATTTATGCCATAAAAATTTTTTTTTTTCTATAGAAAAGTATTTTAAAAATTAATAAATTACTACCCGCATACAATTTTCGTGATTCGAAAATAAAATCTTGTTTTGTAATTTTTAACATATCGTAATCATGATTAATTAAAATCAAGAAGAACATAGTGAGAGTTTAATGTTGAATGCTGTCACATTAGATTACTTAGATGATACAGTTTAAATCTTTTACTGAATGTATTGGGTAATTGGAATATAATATAAATGGGGATGATAGACGTTTTTTGCAACATCAAACATTTCTGATGCTTCAACAAAATTCAGCGTGGTAATACATTTTGCTTACCGCTTTGGAGTATCTGGTCCACATCTCCAATTTTTCAGGAGGCGATTCTGTCCGTTGTAAACATCCTTTAACTTTCTGGTTGACCCCATCATGGATGTTGGTCAGCCTGTGGTAGGTTCTAAAAGTGATAGCCGCTAGAACATTCACAAAGGAAAGTTGGAAAATTCTTGGAATGCCAAAAATGTTTGAAGTCCAACTAAATGAATACAACGGACAAATAATGATTGGTGAATAACTGTTAAATTTTTGTCCACTAAAAATTTGCCATAATATTCATTAGTTATAACATTCATGGTTACTCATTAATCATAACAACAGATGGATAAACATTAACTATATTTTGATGTTCTATCAAAAATTTATCCATCTATTGTATCATTTTCTTGTATGTCATTACTTGAAGATGAGCAATGACGTGCACTATTTTACTCAAATTTCTCATAAAACTCTATGAATAAATAATGATTCTAATTATATTCAGGCATAATTTAGAGACATTCGACGTGGCCTTATTACGAAAGTATCCTCTTCAGAATAATAGTATCACTAGACAACTACGCCAGCAATGTATTGATCCACGATCAACAAACTGTACTGATATCAGATATCCTAAAATCGATGGTAGTTGCAACAATCCAGAAAGACCGAATGAAGGAAGAACATTTTCTTGTTTTGATCGTTTATTACAACCTCATTATGCAGATGGTAAATGAACATGTGATTAGAATGAAGTACATCATATCAAATTAATTACCCATTTTGCATATCAATAGGAGTAAGCGAGCCAAGAACTGGTACTTTCGGTCCGTTACCGAATCCCAGGATTATATCCATAGAAATCCATAGAACGGCATCATCCGGTTCCCTTTCTTGGAAGTGGTCTGCGTTGCTACCATCTTTTGGCCAATTTATAGATCACGATATCGAATTTGGTACACAGCCAACGACAGGTATAAATGGAAAAATTTACAGGAATATTTTTAATGATATAAATAAAATATTAATTAACTTAAATTTATCTAAATAGAAAATAACGAAGCTATCGGTTGTTGTGCCGGATCGCCTCTTCATCCAAGCTGTTTCCCTATAACCATTCCTCCAAATGATCCCGATTTTCCAAATATAACCTGCATGAATTTCGTTCGGGATGCTGTATGTCAAGCTTGTTCTTTGGGTAAATTATTTCTTAATTTTATATTTGTAAATCCTTAAATTCTTAATATTTTTTAAAATTCATAATCAATCAATAGGTTGGAGGGAGCAGATGAATTCCCTAACTCCAGCTATCGATTGCTCTCAGGTTTATGGTACCAGTTTAGATCAATCTCAGAGACTTAGAGACATGAATGGAAGTGGTAATTATTGCATTCATGTTTATAATGTTTTTAGCAATGAGATTATAGTATATACATTAATTTTAATTATTTTTTTCATTTGCTAATTGTATAATTATTCCTGATTTTGTTTGTTCAATGTATTGCATAATGTGAGCAATAAAGATCGTGTCAAAACACATTTCCTCTTATAATAAAATTTTAGCAGAATCTCGCATTACTTTGATTGAAACGTCATAAAATTAATATTAAAAAGAAGCATTAATATCGGCTCAAAGAGACTATTGCAAGAAGCTTAATAGCTTCAATTTAATAATATAGGTGTATTAAATAATCTTTGTTTAATCGTCATAAAACTTCTTATATTTCCATTCGGATCTTAACACGCAAGATGCTAAGTTAATTTCAATTATATTACTAAATCACTTAATATTTTTGTGATGGTCTCTTCAAAGCTCACCATGAGCTGGGCAACACCTTTTATGAGCTCAACTTCAAGATTTAAAGGATGGACTTAAGTTAAATTGATGAACCTGGACCCTTCCTGAAAATTCTGGCAATGAGTGACACAAAATTGCAATGGGATTCAGATGCAATCTGGAATCCACATTTTCAGATTTTTCAAGAAGAAGTACTATCCTTCAAACTCTCCTCTATCTAATCACAAGTATTTGCCAATCAGATATGAGCTGGGCAACACCTTTTATGAGCTCAACTTCAAGATTTAAAGGATGGGCTTAAGTTAAATTGATGAACCTGGACCCTTCCTGAAAATTCTGGCAATGAGTGACACAAAATTGCAATGGGATTCAGATGCAATCTGGAATCCACATTTTCAGATTTTTCAAGAAGAAGTACTATCCTTCAATCTCTCCTCTATCTAATCACAAGTGTTTGCCAATCAGACTGATCATCAAATATATCACATCTGCGATTCGATGATATAATTAATTAATCAGTAATATATTCAAGCATAAAAAATCCTTCTATTGAAACTTAGAACAGCTTTCAGTACTCAATATCTAATCTTAATAAGATATTGGCAAGTAAAAACTGGAATTTTTTTTAATAAAGGTAGTAAACTAGCCTCAAGAATGACTTCAGTTGGAGAACTGCCTCCAGCAATTGTCAATTCAACTGCTCAATGCAGTCCACAATTTCCGTGTTTCTTGACAGGTATAAATTTTATTTAATAAAATATAAAATTATATTTTTCTTTATCTAAAGATATAATTTATTTAAAGGTGATTTTAGGTCAAATCAAAATCTTCCGTTAGCTTCCTTACACGTAACATTCCTCAGAATGCATAATGTAGTCGTTCAAAAACTAAAAGAATTAAATCCTAGTTGGGGAGAAGAAACATTATTTCAAGAAGGAAGGTAGTATAACTTTTAAATGCAATTTTATGCATCAGTCTATAATAAAATTTAAACTGTTTAATATTTATTTCTAGATTAATTATTATGTATATATTTCAACGTATCGTGTTTAATGAATATCTTCCAATAATTATTGGTCAAGAATTAATGGATAAGTCTGGACTGAATGAACAAAATACCATTTATACTGGTGACGTTATCTTAAATATATGGAATTCTTTTGCTGCTACAGCTTTCAGACTTCATAGTACAGTACCCAAAGATATTTTTCTGGTTTCGAAAGAAGGAAACTTTAACAGTGTGCGTCTACAAGATACTTTTTTCAATATGACTCAAATATACCTAAGAGGTATTGAAGACGTAATAAGAGGAGCTACTAGACAACCTCAAGAGAATTTTGACAACTTATTGGACAGATCCCTCACTCAATTTTTATATCGACGAAATATTTCGTCTTTAGGTCTTGATCTTTCATCAATAAATATACAAAGAGGGAGAGACCATGGTATACCGCCTTACACAAGATTTGTTAATTGGTTTCATGGCTTCAATATTCGAACTTTTCCAGATTTTGTTTCTTATGGGTTAATGAATAGCGAAAATGCTGAAAAATTGTCAAGAATATATAGACAGTAAGTGTCACATACAGAATCATTTTAGGTGCTTTCGTAATTTGCGAAAATGTCTGCCCATTGTAGCATATCAGCTTAATTTCTATTGCATGAATTTTCACGAAATTTCATTTGGACTCTACAAATTTTTTATTTTATCAAAAAATTATATTATTATAATGATTTCAGAAATAAGAATGCTACTCTGACCATTTGCACTCATAGCTCCCAAAATGCAGTAGCCTATATATGCATGGCATCTAAAAATCATTATTATGTCACAGGACTCAAAAAGAAAATGATATTATAAATGTGATGTAATAATATTAGCTCATAACAAAATAAAAATACTATTACGTCATTCTGATGACAGTTATTACGAATGCACCTTATTGTTACATTCAACTTGCTATTATTCGTTATAATGAATAAAATTTTGGGGGTATTTAGGCATAAATATTATTAACTTATTCGAATTTTTTCAGTGTTGACGATGTCGATTTTTTTACTGGCTTAAATTGTGAAAAATTCTTGACTGGTGCTGTTGTTGGACCTACATCAGCAATTCTGATCAGTCAGCAGTTCCTTCGATTCAAGTTAGGATTCAGATTTTTCTACACACATAATGGTGCTTTAACATCAGGTTTGTTATTCAGAATTATTCCTATTTTCATTGAATTGTGTTGGTTATAAATAATTTGTATTATTTAAAAATATCGTAATATATCAGAAAGTTATTGAATATTATCACTTTGTGTGCAGATTGATAATATACGATTGTACTATCTAATTTGGAAGTTATAGTATTGTTTACAATAATGTTTAATTAGTTAGGTTAATGTATAAAATAATAATTGTTATTATTTTCTATTATAATGAACAATTTTACTTATAGCTCAAAGGAGAATTATTGATAGAATTAAACTGAGTCACATATTCTGTTATGCAAACAAGATGCCTGAAATAACAGTGGATGTTTTTTATAAAAAGTAATGTATTAGTTTTTATTAATTAATATTTATGAATATAACAATATAACCTTCGCTATAATGTGATAGTTGGGATTGCAATAAAGGCAGATTGTTATAAAAAAAATTCCTACCAAAGCTCTGTTTTCATATACTTGCACTTCTTTGTTAGCTGCTATTACTGTTTTCTCAGATAAAGATATGCATTATATGTATGTAATTTTTGTGAAAATTCCTCTACGGGTGAGGGCAGAATTCAAAATTCACCCATCGTTTAATCCGTTTATTATAAGAGACAATTATAGGGTGCCACTTTTTTCTGCTAGTAATCTGTCACACTATCTGCGACAAGTTTATTTGCCAAATAAAGTGGCAAATAACTCTTTTATTCCTCATGCTTTTCTGCTTCATTATTCAAACAAATTGAAAGGATTAAAGAACTTACTTTCAAAGATATAAACCGTTTCTTTAAAAATTTCCATTCAAAGGATAATTAAACTACTAAGTAAAAATAAAATTTTCTCAAACAGATATACCTTCCAAACCGCAGAGGGAAACCCCTCTTCATAAAAGCATCTTGTAACATTGCATTAGAAACTACCAATTATTGCGCTTTCATTATAAACTGCTCATTATAGCATTGATCCACTATATTATATATATATAAGTGAATATAAATTAAAATTTAATGTAAATCACACTACAATATATATTCGCTTATGAAATTTAATAATAATAATGAGTAATTTAGTATCTCATCATATTGATGTCTTAAGAAAGAAATCATATTTCCTTATATATTAACTTACTTGATATCACTGAATGCTGTCGATTCATTGATAATAATACTAAATAGCTTCTACATTAATATTGTTCACATGATTTTGTAACATTAGTGATTTTTGTAAGTTTATTTTATTATAATGAAGAAAGTCATTCATCAGGAATTTATATGATGAACATGCAATAATTGTAATAATTACTAATTACATTCTATAACTACGATTTAAATTGCATTCTAAAATTATATTAAATTTGTTAAATTAAATAAAACATTTATTCACTTTACTATATGTTCTTGTAATTATGCCATCGTTATAATCATCTTAATAATTTAATAACATTAACAATAATCATAATTGTTAATGCTGTTAAACTTGCAATCACTTAAATTTGGCATCTTATATACAGGGTGAAGAAAAACCTCGTCGTAAAATTTTGTGTACTGTTAGGGAACCCCGAAACAAGTCGAAAATGTCTAATGAACATATGATCTAAATGGCACCGTTTTCGAGTTATAACCCTTTAAAGTTAGCCAACCACCATTGAGTACACAAAGCGTTACGACGCGTCGCGTTGCCAAGAACTTCGCTCGCCTTCTTATTACCGGGTAATAAATAGGAGAGCGATGAAGTATGACGTGTCTTTGCAACGCGACACTCGAAGGAGCTAGCTTTAAAGGGTTATAACTCGAAAACGGTGCCATTAGACCATATGCTCATTAGACATTTTCGACTTGTTTCGAGGTCCACTATCAATACACAAAATTTTACGACGAAATTTTTCTTCACCCTGTATACAAATATAAAAAGATGCCAGACAAGGTATACAAATATACATAGGATGCCAGATTTTCTTAACTTTCATGAATAATCTCTAATTTTATATGCTTGAAGAACTTTTAAATTTATTTTTATACTTGTAAAGTATAAAAACAAATAAATTTTTTATTTTAATATTTGTAAAATATTAAAATAAAAAATTTACACAAGTTTTTATATTCTATCTTCATTTCAGTACTTTAATTTTTTCATGTATGCCTTCTGGTTCACTAAACTCTTACGTTTTTAAGTTCTGTTAAAATAGTGATGTTATTTTAGTAATTTCTAATTTTTGAAGACTATTATTGGAAATGAAGACTCTTGATTTCTTGATTTTAAATTCGTTTCAGTACTTTAATTTTTTCATGTATGCCTTCTGGTTCACTAAACTCTTACGTTTATAAGTTCTGTTAAAATAGTGATGTTAAATTTAGTAATGTCTAATTTTTGAAGACTATTATTGGAAATGAAGACACTTGATTTCTTGATTTTAAATGTACTGTATTTTCTATTACTTTATGATAAGCTAAATGAATGCAATATTTCTCTTAAAATCAATATAAAAACTGTTTTTTACTTACATTTTATTTACTTCATTGTCACATTTATATATTATTATAACGAATTATTTTTAACAATGACTATAACAAATTTCATTGTAATAATAAAAACTGAATAATCTCTAATTTTATATGCTTGAAGAACTTTTAAATTTATTTTTATACTTGTAAAATTTATACAAGTTTTTATATTCTATCTTCGTTCAAAACTACTATACTGTACATACCATTTCTAGCAGATACAAAAATAAATTTCAGAAAATAATTTTCGCTAAAGGATTTAAGATTCAACGTCTTATTCACTGAGGTTGGTGCGATTGAGGGGATGGATCTTAGAATCTCATGAAATTTTTTAACTTTTAACTACTGACTGTACGAATGATCCTTGATCTTTTTGCTTAGAATTGCCTCCTCCAAAGCCTGTAAAGTTTGACACTATTTCTGAAACATCCTGTATAAGTCGACTCTATAAAATTTTTTTAATGAAATTTTTGGCTTTTATAGGTACACAAGTATATATGATAAAATTAAATGTCTTATACCCTTAATAACCTTTTGTGTATCTCTGAAAATATACATATCATACTTTAGATTAAGTTAAGTTAGCTCAGAAATGATGCCGAATTTCATGAGAGATATTTTTGCGGTAGCCACTTTTAAAGCCTAATACAGGAATTCCCCGTAACGGGGTCAACTAGAAGATTTGAAGATGGGAATCATTGGACTGAGTCTGGAGCTTTTCTAAAAAGCTGGAAACGTTGGATAGAGTTGAACCTGGAACCAAAGATTGTAAATCACTATTTTATCTACCACATGACTACCCTATCACAGTTTTGGAAACTGACTAGGGACTGGTTATTCCAGTTTATGTCACAGTCATCCGAATTAGTCGCGTGAAAACGCTTCGGTTTACCACACTAGCCGGGTTCAATTCTCGGGCACCACTTCTTGAAAAATTTGTTCATAAGGTCCTGGCTGGCTTATCGATCCGCTCTGCCACTTAATTCTGTACTCTTACTGAATGGAAAATGTATCATCTGTTGACAAAAAGCCTTGTCACGTAACTGTGACAAGGATTTTTGTCAACAGATAACGCCACTTTCCATTCTATTAGAACACTAAGTGAGGGGGCCTCCACAGGCTGCCCGCCCTTGCGGAGGGGTCAGCCGGATTGTGGAGGACGGGGATCAACGGTCCAGTTCAGACCTCATGTTAAATATTTTCAAAGGATGGACCCGGGATTCGAATCCAGGTCCGACCAAGTAAGCATACTTTTTCTTGTCAACACATGACGCGTCGGCCGGATGGCCGCGTGGTAAAGCTTTGGCTTACCACCCTGGAGGATCCGGGTTCAAATCCGGGTCCCACACCTCCAGTATTTCAGGAGGGGTCCGGGCCCGGCCCGTTGAACCCCATCCTTCAACCATCCGGTTGACCCCATCACGGGTGTTGGCCAGCCTGTGATGGGCTCTACAAGTGGCCGCCGCCAGATACAGTATATCCCATGAGGATATGGCGGCGTAATCTAATTAACCTAACCAACACATGACGCCACATTCCATTCTGGGAGAATACTATGTGGCGGGGTGAAAGAAGCCCTTCCACAGGCTGCCTACCCCTGCAACGGGGTTAGCTGAATTGTGCGGGACTGGGATCAACGGGCTGGGCCTAGACCCTATGATAAATATTTTCAAGGGGTAGGATCCGAGATACTCGAATCCGGATACTCCAGAGTGGAAATGTCAGCCGGATGGCCGCATGGTAAAGCTGCGGCTTACCACCCTGGAGAATCTGAGTCCCACACCTCCTTTTCAGAATTTCTTGTTGCTTTATTATAGTTCCAATAAAGCATTTATTAACACTTTGTAAGTGTTTTAAGTCTAATAAATTTTATCTTTTTGTTACTTAACTTGTTTGAGAAGTTTTTCAGTTTATTAGTATAAGTTTCTAACATCGTTGTTTGTTCTTGTTCTAATACTTAATCGGCACTTTTAGTTGTAAGTTCCGATTTCGGCGTTACGTCAGTTAGACGTTACGTTATTGTTGGATTGTTTTATAGTTAAATTAGAACTTAGAAAAAGACCTGAGCTCAGACAGAGTCGCTAACCGTTAGGCTTAGTTAGATATAGTAGTATTGCATCCGTTCTAACCCGCGACTTTGCATCTTATCTCTTATTTTAATATTTAATTTTTAATTTGATAATTAATTTGATTTGGAGATTTCAAGATCTAATATGTATTCTTTTTTGATTTTTCAGTAATTTTTATAACGTCGGTTTTCTTTATTGTTTTCGGCTGTCGCTTACTACTCTGGAAGATCCGGATTCAAATCCTCCATCTTTCAGGAGAGTTCCGGCCAGGCCGGTTGAACCCCATCCTTCAACCTTCCGGTTGACCCCATCATTGGTATTGGCCAGCCTGTGATGGGCTCTATAAGTGGCCATCGCCAGATACAGAATATCCCATGAGGATATAACGGCTTAACCAAACTAACCTAACCTAACCCTAGGAAGAAGACGACGAGGATAGATGGGCCAGTGCTGGATACAATAAAAGAAAATTCATTGGAAGATCCGAGAATTGAATCCATATCTTCTAAAGTAGGAAGGCGAAGCGTTGCCACGCAGCCAATCCCGCCGACTTATTTTTATGTTTGATGTGATATCAAAAATATTTTATTATATCTTATATAATTAATGATCAAAATAAGAATCAAATTAAAATTTACAAATGCTGCAATAATTTCTTGCTGCAATTAAACAAGTTTCTTGTTTTTTTTTATAATAAATAATTTATCATTTGAATATATATATGTATGGTTTATTTATTTTTTAATATTAAATGGTTAGGTTAGGATTTTATTGTCAACAGATGACGCCACACTTCATTCTGGAAGAATACTATGTGGCGGGGCGAAACAAGCCCTTCCACTGGCTGCCCCCTGTGGAGGACAAGATTCTGCTTTTCACGGAATCCGAAATCTTTGCATAATATTTTTAGTCATATTTTACTAATAGATAATCGGTATATAATCAATTGAAACGGAACCGATAAGTAGCTATATGAAAAAGTACTTATCGCAACAAATATCGATACCTGTGCGCGATGCCATCTTGAAAGGGACAATGTCTTGCCCAGTATCGGATACTGTGCGCGACGCCATTTTGAAAGGGACAATGTCTTGCGCGACACTTTCAAGATGTAAAATTACAAGAATTCGTGCTATAGAAGAGCTATTTCGTTATATGAATTCGTGTTTTAGGAGAGCACGTTATATGGGAGTTTACAGTAATACATCTTAAAGGTGTCGCGCAAGAATTATAATCAAACTCCTTGGCAACGTTCAAACGCATGGCCGTTAGAATTAAAAATATAAAATAAATTTTCGTAGCGAGCGATTCCTGACATGATAAATGCATCAGAATTGGCTCCATGCCAAAAATCAGAGTGTTCGGTTTCAAGAAAAACACCCGGTATAAATCCATAAATTGCATAAATAACTTATGGATTTCAGCATAAAATCATAACTCATATAATCGTAAGAATAATTTCCGGCGTATTTTTGACTTTCAAAATAAAGTGTAAAACCATAGCAGGTTTTCTTCATTACGACAAAAGGTCACGTGACGTTTTACTTCTCGTTCAATATGGCAGCGGTACATGGTTCATTTACCAATTCTGAGGTAAATTTTTCGAAATATCTTCTAATCGGTGCCGCTTTCGTCCATGATTCTATTATAATTTTTGACCATTTGATGAGATCTATCGAATGGTGTCACATTTGGCAATCCATCAAAAATAAATCTATTTTTGACAGGTAAAGCTGAAGAGGGAATACAAGAATTCTGAAAACGCTATTTTGAATTTTATTAAAACAATTTATCTGTGAGTATAATAATTCCTGCTAATTGGTTACTTAATTAATTAATTAAATCAGTTTTTTTTAGATATATATATATTTATATGCATTTATCAATTTAATAAATTTGAATTAAAGCATGAGATACTTTATATTTTATAACACAATATTTATAAATTAGGAAAAACTGTATTTGTTGGATTAACATCACCAATTTTGTCACCGTCCACCTGCAGCTGTTAGATACAGTTCTCCCTCCAACTTGTTTGTTTTTATAAGTAACCCCTACTCCCACACATGGTCGGGTTGTCCCCTCTGGAATGCACAGTCGAGCTGTGTGTGATGTACGGTCGAGTCGTCTGGTTGTAACCGTCTATTATATTAGTTCTTGTATTTTAGTAAGTGTTCCAATAAATGTGTTCTTGTTCGTTCAGTTCCGTATTTGATTCCTATGTGCAAATCTTCGATCCACAACATCCTCAATTTATTTTTAAATAAAAAATAAATTTTTTGAATTACTTAAGTTAATATATCAAGCAAATATATTAAAAATCTTATTAAGCTACAGACATTTAAACTGTATTGTCTAAATGTATTTTAATTTTGTTTCTGTAGTTGATGAACATGATGATGATTGCCGAAATGCATTGAAAGAACTTGAAAACATTGATGATGATGCAGATGAAAATAGAATTCCATTTGTTAAAATAGATGATCGAAAAGTTGCTGATGAATATGGAATTGAAGATTTGCCAACACTTGTTTATTTTGAAAACAAAATACCCTATTTTTATGAAGGTAATGTAATGATAAAATTTTCACAGTTTGTTTGTAAAATATAATGTTTTCCATTTTGTGAACAATCAGTAGCATTAATTTCAACTCTTTTGAAATTAATTATTAAACTAAGATTAATATTTGGTAAAGTCAGTCACTTCATCAGTCATCTGACAGTAAAGTCCTGATCAACTGTTCATCGTATGTCAAATTTTTTTTATTTTTAATTTTAATAATAAAATATGTAAAACAAAAAATAATTTAAATTATATAGTAAAACACTTCAAGTTTTATTTACAAGTCATTTATTACAAAAACAAAAAAAATTAATTGAAGTGAATGACAGTTTACTTTTAAATTATATAATAAAAATCATAATATTCAAAAAGCCAATCTAACTTGAAAATATTATATACATCATCATGTTAATTATTCAAATTCAGTTTATTTAATAATAATTTATTAAACCTTTTGTGTTATAAAAGTTTTTGACTATCTGAGACATCCTCAGTCCCCATTACTCTATAATTATGACTCTATTATAAATATGTTTTGAAATTAAATAATATCAAGAAATTGTGCTTGGATCCTAAATTAAAAAATATTTAGAAAAGAAAAATATTTTTGTAATTCTCCAACCAATAGTGCTTATATTATTATTATTTATTATAGGTGATTTAACAGATGAATATGAAGTTTTAGAGTGGTTAATTCATCAAAAAAATGTAGATGAAATAGAAGATATTACAGATAAAGTTTTAGATCAGATGATTGAAAAAACTGAATATTTAGCTGTATTTTTTTGTAAGATGTATTTATTTTAATTGGATATATTTATAATTTTTAATCATTAATTTCATAATTTGTTTAGTCTTGATTTATTTACTTTTGAGCCAAAAAAATAAATAAGTAAATTTTTTAAAATCTATATTCATAAAAATAATAAAAAAACAAATTTTCTGTAATTGCATTTGAAGTAATGAAATACTTTTTAAAAATGTTTTGTTTATTTAATATCTAATTATATGTATTTTGGCTTCATTTTATAGATGATAAAGATAAACCAGAATCCCAAGAAATTCTAAAAGAATTGGAAAATATTGATGATGAAGCTGATGATAAAGGATTATTATTTGTTAGAATTGATGATGATGAAGTAGCCAGAAACTATGGAATTGATGATGAACTTCCAATTCTTGTATATTTTGAAAATCAAATTCCTTTTGTTTATCAAGGTAAGAAATGTCTTAAAGTAACACAATTTAAGTAATTAAATTGCTTAGTTATCTTAAGGTAATTAAAATATAATAGCACAAGTTCAAAAGAATAATATATTTATTTTTAATATAATATATTATTCTTTCACTGGAACTTGTGCTGTTATATTTTAATTACCTTATAAGAAGCGGAAAGTATTTTGAACTTTATTTGAAGTAAAAGTAGTTATCTTAAATTTTATTTAGTGCTTTTGATAATTTTAATTCATTAAGAAAATTTTAAATTTCTGAATAGTAGAGAAATAAATAGGCTATAGATAATCTGTCATTTTAAAATATGAATTTAATAACATTTTAAAATTTTTTAACAAAATACCATATTTAGGTAACAATTTGGATAAAATGGTTTGTTAATTCATTTTTAAATATAACCAATAATTATATTTAATTTTTTCCTATATTTTGTGAAAAATTATAGGTAATGATTTTCAGCAAGTTCTCACCTAATATTTCAATATTTATTCTAATCATACTAAAATCATATACAAATATAATCAAAAAATGATTCAAAAATTTAAATTTAAAATCTGTTATATTCACTTTCATATTTCTTGGTATCTGTTCAACCAAAGCCTGATATAAAAATTTATTAATATGAAATAAAAGACTACACTAGTTTTCCAGTATTATAAAGAAAAACTATTTTTGTATGAAATAAATTCTGAAGTACTCAATATATATTTTGAAATTATAATTTTTATTTGCAATCCTAATCATTTAATATAAATATTAAATAGTTAGGATAATTATATAAATTAAATTTATATAAATATTTATGAGAATCTAATAATGATATACTTTGAAAAATATATATACAATATTTCTGTAAATGATTTAAACAAAAGCTTGATTAATTTCATAGAATAGCAATTTAAATCAATAATCAGATGTTATATTATGAAGGCAAGGCCATAACTATGGGAGGAGTTCTGGTCCATGTGCTGGCCCACCCTGAATATATAACCCGAAACATAAAATTAAAAACCGCAAGAGTTCAACTCCACATCATCCAAGACATCTTGTAATCCGTAAAAATGAAAACAAAAAACCACAAGCATAATTTAATGCACATATTTCACGCTAATAGCGATAAAAATCTTTATTTACAAGCTGTGAAAAAATGTGTCCTTTGCACATTTTACACAGTTCACGCTAATAGCGATAAAAAATTCCAAGTATAATTTAAGCCCACATAATTTCACGCTAATAGCGATAAAAAACTTTATTTACAAGCTGTTTCATGCTAATAGCGATAAAAAATTTTTATTTACAAGCTGCCAAAAAATGCATCCTTTGCACATTTTACGCAGGTACTTTTAATTAATGCGATTAGCTGGAAAATAAATAAAGTTTCAAAATACTGGTAAATATGTGCTGGAAAGAATAAATAAAGTTTCAAAATACTGGTAAATATAAGTGTCAGGATTTGGACATCTGGACTTCCTCGGTGGGAGGCTGCCAGAAGTAAACAGCGTCAGTCAACAAGAGTGTGGTAATTAGACCAATTTAGGCAGGGGCTAACTCCCTAAGTATGTCTGGTAATGGATGTTATTCCTCGGTCGCTTTGTCTCTCTTTTTTAATAGTTTTGTTTTTAAAACTGGAGAGAGGGGAACCAGCATGTAATAAAAAACGGGACCGTGGGAAAAAGAGAAAAACAAGTCAGGAGCAGGGTTGCCAGATTGCGCTACTTTTTGCAAATTTTGCTACTTTTTGAAACCATGCACTACTAAAATTTAAGCTTCGCTACTTTGCGGATTTTATGATATTTTATATGATAACCATGCTACTTTTCGCTACTTTCTACCATACATTAAAAAAATTGATTTTTTATTTGGACAAATTTTACTTCACTCCATAGTTGTCCACTTATGTAGTTCCATTTCTAGATATTTTACATATATAATCTAGATATTTTCTCCTCAATAAATGGAATCTATTATTAAAATGTGACAACCTGGCAAGTGGCAACCTTGCACCTGTGCTAACTTATGATCACAAGAAACAAGTTATACCCTTTTCAAAGAAAGAAGAACTTTCGAGGCAAAATTCAATGATCGACGAGTCTTTTTAGTTAGGATTAACGATAAGTGATACCATGTAAAACCAATCACAGTAGAGAATTTATTACCATCTTCGACTTGATATTTGAAATAAAGCATAGTAATCAGATTAAAATTTTTCAATTTTTATTTTATAAATGCTAAAATTAATTATAATTTGAAAAATTTATTTTAAAATTGCCTTCAGTTACAAATCTTTTAATTGTTGATACAGAAACACCAGTAGCTAGTGAAGTTTTCTTAAAAATGTCACTTTGAATAGATTTCTGCCTTCCAAAATACTTATATACATTTAAAATAATAATTATAGCTTGACTGTGCAATGCTTCTCCTCGCTTACACTTGAAAAAATATCCACTTGTTGACTTGAAAAGATTTTATTAATTCAGAATTGCTTTTTATCATACAACAGAAAACTCAAAAGTTAAATTTCACTCTTTCAAAAACAAAACTCAAATACACAAGATGCATTTTTCTTATTCCATTGGCTGGCAAATTTTTATATCATGTTTTGCAGCTTTATTTACAGATTTTACTTAAAATAAGAATCAAAAGCTTTTAGATCAACTCAGCAATGCACAAAGGAAAGCGACAATTGCTTTTAACAGCCCATTGTACTAATTCAATTAACACAAAA
>AYEL01066899.1:0-56341 GCA_000484575.1 Olivierus martensii | reverse complement strand
TTATTCATATTTAGAACAGTGTTGATTATTTGTTTTGTATACATTAAAACTTACTAGAATTTAATTCTGAAACTATGGAGGGACAATACTAGATTAATTTGAAATGAATGCTATGGAGTTATGCAGTCTTATATATTTAACAACATTCAAAGTTTGTGGTCTGCAATTGATTGCACCATGGGACTCAGTTCTCTCAAGTTTTGTTACATAAACGGAAACATGTGACCCACTGACTGATAAGAAATGTGTCCCAACAACAACATTCAAAGTTTGCCTTCTGCAATTGATTGCACCACATGACTCAGTTCTCCCAAGTTTTATGACATAAATGGAAAAATGTGACCCGAACTAACTGACGGGAAATATGTCCTATCATACTGTTCGTACGTAACTTTTTCGACTGAGTGACAAGTGAAATTTTATAATTCTCTGTTTGATTACTAGTATTCACTATGGAAAAATCAAGGATCTAACACAATTAATAGGATGTTTTGCATACAAAACATTATAAAAAGTTAATAAATCGAAACTCTGCCAAGCATTGGAACAGATACTGTATATCGTCGTTAGTGAAAAAAATTACGTAACTTCGTAAAGGTAAGTCGTAGTTTATTTGAATTGATTGCATTTGATTTGGAATGATAAGATACATCTAAAATCCTTTTAAAAAATCCAATTATCTATAAAAGTTTTGAAAAAATCTTAAAAAAAACGTAATTTCGAGCCCCAACTTTGAGGCCCCATAACTTGAGAATTGGGCTTTTGCCTCTCATGGGACCTTCATCAATGAACTCAGGAGCCTTTAATTAGGGAGTAAGATAAAGGAGGGTCGAAATTCCGGTAAATTCCGCTGGGATTTTTTCTCCTGTCGTACCAACTGTTTTGTCTACTTTTTATCAACGAGTGGAGTCACCCAGACTCTCTAAAGTGCATTTTTTTGTTAGCGTATTTTGCTTTATATATGTAACTGTAAATATTATTTTTGTGTTGTAAATAAACTTGTATATTTGAAGACCGTTGTGAGTCTGTAGAGGAGTGATTTGATATCAAACCACATTACGGGACCGGAAACAAACTCAGACCACAAACTTTACTATAAGTATTTATTTGATATCAGCTCAATACAAAATTATGCAGTGATTTTTACTTAATGATGCAAAATGATCGATTACTTTATCCAAATCGAGAGCTTGGTGATTTTTCTGTCGATGAACATGATTGCTAAATTACTTAACCGATCATCAAGCATTCTGTTACGTAAATACGATGAATACGATTTAATAAAGTGCATACAGGAGAATTTTCTTTCACATCGGTGTGGCCCACCCTTGGCCCACCCAAAAAAAAAGCTGGTTACATCACTGTATGAAGGGAATTATTAACAAAACTAAATATATAATGTTGTATTATAAAATAACTAATAAACTATATAAAATACTTATGAATTTTCTACATTATATAGAAAAAATTGCAAGATAGTGTAAATTCTTCCCAAATGCTACATACATATTACTAGTAATATGCAAACCTTTTCCAGTTTATTTTTCCATGGTCCTATGTATATAAAAATGTGCAACACAGAAACATGTCTGATGATATAACATTATTTCTATTGATATAATAGATTTTTAAATTTTAACTGTATTAAATTTGGTGTGAAGAAATTCTGTCATATATTTAGTGGCTATGAATAAAAAATTTGGCTGGCAATACTAGATTATTTAAATTATTTTTATGAAGCAATATTTTAATATCAGTTGCAAGAGATTATTTCTTAAATTTAGAAGTTAAAAATTAAAAATAAAGTTAGTTTATTACTTAAAAGATAGAAGTTGAATTTGATATTCCAAAGCATATATTCCAAATAGCTTCTTTATAAAACATTGAAAAATAATTGAATTAATGAAAATATTTTTTTAATTAGAAAATAAACCAAAATGTAAGGTTTAACAAAAATATTTTTTCTGCTAAAGCTTACATTTTGGTTTGTTTTTAAATAGTTAATGAAATTATAAATAATAGAAAGAAGGATGACATTTCTAATTAAAAATAATTCAATTATGGAGTATATTTATAAAACAGACATGATTCCTATTATATTATACACTATATAATCAGTGGTAAGCTTTAGGTAGCCTGCACAAGCCCTTTATTAAATTTGTTTCTAATTTGTGAGCCCCTTGTTCTTTTTTGTTTGCTTGTTTATTTATTCAAAGAAAAACACGTCATTTGTGGTCATAATCATATTTTGACTTGCATTAGTCTTTCTATTCCTTGTATTTGTGTATTTGAATGTACATTTCAAATAGGTGCAATAATGCCCTCCTAAGCAGAATAGACAGATATGGACTTAATATGCAAAAGTGTTTTTGAAACTTGGGAAGGATGAGAATTAGGGTCTCTTTTGGTTTCCTTTAAGTTCAGTCAAATATATTGTAGATAACTAAAATTTAGAGAGAAGAAACCTTTAAGAGAATTTAATCCTAAACCTTTTGTAAAAACTTTTTTGAAATATCACCTCTCACTTTAGAACCTCCTAGAAGATCAACTCATGTGAAAGAAGAAGAAAATAATGTGTGGCAGCTTTTGACATAAATTGTGCCACATAATTAAATTTATTCATTATTTTATGTAATTTCTGTGATATTTTGTGATTTTTTTTTATTTTAAAATATTTTTTATGCATGCACAATTATTTATATTTTCTGTTTTGTAAAAAGTAAAGCATTTAATTAGAATTTGATATTTTGTTTTTATAAGATAAAGTGCAAGCTCTTTGTTAAAATTTTCATATCTTAGCACTGTATATAATTATTTAATATCTAATGAATATATAGTGAATATTTTGATATTCACTATATAGTCATCAGATATTAAATAAAAAATTGCATACTTGGCCAAAAGTGAAATGCTTTTCTTATATGTTTGATTACATAAGAGTCCATCAAAGTTGTTTCTCTAACAGTTTATCATCTAAAAAATATATTTTTTGTAATCTATTAAATTTGACCATATTGTAAAAGTTTCTTCTTGTTTTATAATAAAATTTTCTCTACATGCTGATTTTTTTTACATAGAGTACAAAAATAGCTCTCTCCTTACAAGTTATATTGATAAAAACAATAAAAGAATAACTCTCAAAATTATGACAATGTTTATAAAAAGAAGTAAATGAAAAATATTTTATAGAATTTGCTATAAAATTTACAGAGCTATGAAAGGAAATAAATTTAAATGTGACAAATTAAATAAATTTAAAAAGAGAGGAAAATGGAATTTTTAAGATTTCATCAAATATAAATGCTGTTCCAAGTAAAGCTTTTGTCAAAGATTTATAGAATTTTAAACTTATCTATCATGAGAATTAATTTAGATTAATGAAGAAGGTTTTTTAGAATCATTCCTCACAAAAACAACATAATATAGCAAGAATGCTTCTTAATTTAATTTTTTCTTTAGTTGTTGAACATAAAAAATGAGTGAAAATAAAGCAATTTAAGATACGGGTGGCCATAAAATAACGTGAGATGTTCAGAACCCTATAGTGAGTCATGTATATTGGACGAAATGTAACAAAATTCAGTCACAATGGAATATACAGTTTCCATTTCAAAATCATTTATTTTTAAAATTTTTTATTTTTTTTATATATGATATGAAAATTATATATATAAGAAATAATATGTTTCGAAATAAAAAAAATATATACATATATGCAGAATATTAAATAAGTCAAATAAAATTCTAACAAATGATGGAATAGGAATAGTTTTTTTTTTTTTTTAAGTTTTTATCAATTATACATATAATATTAATGAATATTAGGATTTTTAACCCCAATAATTTGCATTTTAATTAAAAATTTCTGGAAAAAAATTTTACTTAATAATAGCAGATGGCTTTATTAAACTATAAGAAAGTACAAGGTGGCCATAAAATAATGTGAGGTGTTCAGAGCTCTGAAATGTGTCATGTATCGGATGAAACGTAACAAAATTCAATGGAAGTAATAACTATAAGCACTACAAAGCAGTCCAGGAACGATCTTTTAAAAATAAACTTTTTTATTTTATTTATTTTTTTATTTTTATTTTAATAAAAAAGTTTATTTTTAAAAGATTGTTCCTGGACTGCTTTGTAGTACTTATAGTTATACATTTCTAAGTTAGAATCCTTTAAAAGCAGTTTTGTTAGTATTTGTCCATTTCAAAAGAAAATTTAGTACCAAAAGTCACCAACAGGGGGATTGTGGTGCTGCAGAAGTGTAGAATGTGATTAAGGAATGTGTAATTGCCAAATGAGACAGTACACATCAAGTTTCTGAACAATACATACCAACATTTATTGTTAATTACACATGAGGTTCAACATGGCCATCATTCAGATGTTTCAAGAACTGCATGTGGTGCACATCTTCCACGCCGATTGTTGCCTGTTGCTGTCATGAACTGTATGCAGTGTATGTTGTCATCATGATCGTGTTCATGATCTGCATGCACTGCATCAGATGTCGTGCTCTGCATGCAGTTCTTGGAATATCTGAATTGTGATTATATTGAACCTTATGTGGAATTAAATATAAATGTTGGCATTTATTATTCAGAAGCTTGATGTGTGTTGTCTCATTTGGCAATTACACATTCCTTAATTACACATTTTACACTTCTGCAGTGACACAATCTCCCTGTTGGCAACTTTTGATGCTAAATTTGTATCCTTTCGAAATATGTTCCATTTTGTATGTCCACCAAATTTTGTTACGTTTGGTCCAATATGTGGCGGGCTAGGCTCTGAACATTTCATATTATTTTATTGCCACCTGGTACTTCAGGAAGGATAAAATTATCCTACCAGACAATTATAAATGAAAATAAACAGTTAGAGTGTCATATTACAAAAAGGATTGTGCATCTGCAAGAAATATTAAAATTAACATTGAAGTGAAATAATGGCTTTGCACAGTCAAAGTGTAAATTAATTTTTGCAAAATTTATATAAAGGTAAACTATAAGCGAGTAAATAAAATTACTTTACTTTTATTCAATATTTACAGTAAGAAGTATTAAATTATGCAAAATTTAGAAACAAATAACTACATCATAAAAATATTTTATGTAAATAATGGTGTCATTAGCAGGAATTCTAGTAATCTTTTAGTTCACAGTAGAACTTTGTTAATAAAAAGTAAATAAAAATGCAATAAGCTGTTTAAAATTAATGAAGACTATTGCTTAAAACTGAAGATGATATGCTGTTTTTTGAGCTAGTATTTATCTTTTGATAGTAAACTATAAGATATTAATTGTTGCAGTTAAAGCATACAAAACCAATAAAGCTGTGTACCAGTTAAAATTGCTTTCTACAAAAACTCTAAACAGACAGCTTTTTGTAAAAAACAATTTTAATTAGTATTCAGATTTATATTGAGATTGGAATAATTTCTTTTATAAACGATACCAATAAAGCTTATTTATATATCAATTTGCCAAAAATATCCTTTCGTTGTGGTAACATTATATCACGAATAAAGATAGCTGCTTCCGTACGCTTAAAATTATCTTTTTCTCATCTATATATAAATTTTAGTATTTTACTTTTAATATAATACAGTGTTTTCCAAACTGTGGGGAGCGACCCACTAGGGTGGTGCGAGTCTATTCCAAGGGGGACATGGAAGAATTCAAAAAAATATCATTTTTGAGACAAACAAATAAAAAATAAATTCAAATTAATGTGAAGAAAAATGAATCAGCAAAAGGATTATAAATACAATACAAATATTCATGTAATCAAAAACTTTCTGTTATAGCTATTTTAAAGACAAAATAATGATCTCATTTAGTGATTGAAAAAGAATTGTAAGTAGTGATATCTTCCATGGCACCCAATTTGAGAGAATTTTTGCTGAAAAACTAGCCCATTGATTGCATTAAATATTATGTTGCATTAAACATATGTTCTATTTTTTTTTTTTTTTTGTAAGATTTGTTTAATTGTATTAAAAATTATCACACTATAATAAATATATGCATTTTTATGTATAAGTACTTTATTTATACAGAATATGGTGTATTGTTTTGTAATATTAAACTATAAGTAGAAAGTATTTATAAAATTAGACTGTTATGGAATGAGGGGGCATATCAAGTTTTTATGAAAAAAGGGGGTGCAGACACAGAAAGTTTGGAAACTACTAATTATAACCAATCTTAAGGGGCATTAGGAAATAACAGTTATATTCTCAAACTAAGAGCATCGAAAACTATGTGAATTAATCTCAAATGCAGATTCTTTTACATAATAAAAATTTACAATAATGAAAATCATGAAATAAAATAATCACTGATTGAAAAAGGTAATAGATTAAATAATAAATCAGTAGCAGCATAAATAATCCGATAATTTTTATTAAATTCTATTATTGTAAGTCAAATGATTGCATTGTATGGCAATGACGGTTCGTTTCTCTACATGTAATGTTGTTGCGTTGCTATGGCAACGATGGTTCGTTTCTCCACACGTGGTAACGATAATAACATTAGCTGAATTTCCTAATGCCCCTTATCTTGCCTTATAATTGAACATACATGCACAAGTATGTAGATTTATATGTATAGATATTATATATATATAGATGCTGAGAATAACACATGGTCAGTTTTAACATAAGTACCACATGGTCACTAAGCCTAATCAAAGTTTAACTTAAGTATAACTAAATAAAATAATGTAAGCTATTATCAATAGAAGATTAAGAGAAAGATTTAAAAAACCTTAAAAATTATTAGGCTAAATAAAGTAATGTAAGCATTAATCGATGGAAAATTAGAGAAAGATTTTAAAAACCTTTTAAGTGAAACTTAAGTTCAATAATTTAACGAAATAATATACAGCCACAATACTCGATATCTGCCATTAAAAGCAGTCTCATTGGGTTATAATGGGTCATGTGCAAGAATGATGTGTCCATTATGATCCATTGAGACTGCTCAGTTACTAAGGAGACGATCATAGTAATCTAATGATATTGGCCAGCTAACATGTCACATGATTGTTGTAACCCAATGAGGTTGATCAAATAGCGTTGATCTTCCATCTTTGATTGTTATCAAGTAATTTACGTCAATTATAATATATAAAATCAATTTCTAATAATCAATACCTATCTGTTAAAGAATTTACACAAAAAAATTTACAAACAAAAGTTATTTCATAAAAATCCATTCAGCCGTTCTTGCATTATAACCGAACATATGCTCTCAGGCATTTCAGATTTATAATATATATAGATAAGTAATGCTTAATTTGTTATATGGTAAAACATATATTTTAGTTGCTATAGCAACACTGTTTAAAGTTAAGAATTATTTTTGCGTTTTGTAGAACTTATTTTGTTGTTATCTTTATGTAACTGAAGAGGATTTAAATAAAAATCGAAAGCACTACTACTGTAAAACTTGTGTGTTTTGGTTACTTTTATTCCTGCCTTGGTGCTTGTTATAAAATACGTCTACTGCTCTATATGGCTTACTTAAAATATAAGTATCTACAAACAGCACAAATGAGCAGACCTAATAACTTAAAAACTTTATTAATAAGAAACGTTTTTGGCTCTTATTAGCCCTCATCAACTCAAATTACAAAGGTTTATGCTAGAACATAGAACTCAGAATCAAAATATTTGTTGTTATGTTCAAAAATCAAAATTATTAAATACAAAAACAGTTAAATATAAATAATTTTAACTAACGTAGATACATTTTTTTTTCTGTTTAAAAAATGTATTTATGTTAGTTAAAATTATTTTTTTTAAACAGAAAAAAAAATGTATCTACGTTAGTTAAAATTATTTATATTTAACTGTTTTTGTATTTAATAATTTTGATTTTAATTTTTGAATATAATAACGAATATTTTGATTGAGTTCTATGTTCTAGGTAATAAAACTGTTTGTAATTTGAGCTGATGAGGGCTAATAAGAGCTAAAAACGTTTCTTATTAATAAAGTTTTTAAATTATTAGGTCTGCTCATTTGTGCTGTTTGTAGATACTTGGTGCTTGTTTATTTATATTATGTATCTTCTCTAGGCAGTGTATTAACTGCTATTTATGATTTTGGTAAAAGTGATAAATTTCTTTCATATAATCACATTTACTGGTGCCACCTAAAACAAAAAATCCTTGAAAAATCTGCAATGACTTAGTTTCCAACCCAATAAATAAATATTTGTGACATACACATTTTAAAAATTAAAATCAGAATGCACACAGCAATTTTGAAACTTATTTGCTGTTTCTTCTTCACTTCTTAATATGGAGGTTTTAGCTAAAGCTTTTTCCTCCGATGACGATTATTTTGTAGAGCAATCTAAGTGAAGCGATTGGTGGTCTGAATGTTTATTTGCTGTTTTTTCATATCACTTCATATTATTATTATTATTTTTAACAATTTCTTAGTGATTTCTTCCTCAGTACTTCAACTGTTCTTGCCATCTTTTATTTTTCTCTTTTGTGGATGCCATGTTCTTTGGAAGCTTGTTTAGACTAAGCTAATGTCCTTTTAGGCTTCCTCCATGTGAATAGGTGTTCACTTTTTGAATAATAATAATTCTATGTCACAGTCATCAGGATTTTAGAGATGCTTAGGTGGGGCATAGCCAAAAAAAGGTTGGGAACCACTAATCTATATGAAACATTTAGTAGTCGATTAGATTTGAAGCAGCACAATTAAGTGAATATTAAAGCATAATGATGGTTTCTTACCAACATCTCTCTATAATTCATTAATATAGTTTTGGTATCCACTACAATTATTTATTATTATTATTTACAAGTTACCTATCAACATTGTTTTAAATTTTTAAATATTTTTATTTGGAAATGTAGCTACTCTTCATTTTCTGTATATATTTTGCATGTATTCAGTTTTGTATATATTTCACATGATTTTATTTATGTATAAATATTTTTATTTGCAATGTTGCTTCCTCATTGTTCTAATTCACCCGAAGACTTTTTCCATTCAAAGTTTCAAAACATTTTGGGTTGTTCTTAATAAACAGGAAACACTGCATATCTTCAAAACTGTTTTATAAAGTTAAAATATTGTTTAATATTTTTAATTAAATATTATGTAATATTTTCTAAGTATATAAAGGATGTCGGTGTGTAAAATGAAATTGCATTTTATGTATGTATTTTATTCAAATTATTATTTATATAAATTTGTACAATAAAATAGGTGTTTTCATGAATAAAGTATAAATAAATCACAAAAAAATCAAAGCAAAAACTAAACTAAACAAAAAGTTTCATCGTATCTGAGAAGAGAAACAGTCATAGTCTCATGGCTAGCTGGCTGCAGATTTGCAATGCAGGTGAAGGAGAAAATATCAATAATCAATATTTGGTAATTGAAATTTCCCATATTTTTATAAAATTTTTACATCGTATTAATTTGCACAATGTAAAATGGCAATGTACAATTTTCATTGCAATTTTGCATTTATATGTTTATATAATGCAAATCATATAAATGGCTTTGTTACAAAATATAGTATAATAGCATCACTAGTCCCCATGGATAATCAATATGTTGTTATTTATTTTGTTGATGATTATTAGGTGATGATTTTTTTTTTTTGTTTTATAAATATCAATAGTTTAAAGCAGTTTTCCAAACTGTGGGAGTGCCCTCTTTAGGGAGCACTAGTCTATTTGCAAGAGGATCTGCAAAAATTAACAAAAACATCATTTTTGAGACAAACAAAAAAAAATTCAAATTGGTGTCGAAAAAAAATGAATCATCAAAAGGGTTTATAAATATATATATATTCACGTACCCAGAAACTTTTTGCTGTAGCTGTTTTAAAGACAAAATATTGATATTATTTAGTAAATGAAAAAAAATTGCGAGTAGCAATACCTTCTATGACATCCCAATTTGAGAGAATTTGTGCCAAAAAACAAGCCTACCTGTTGTATTAAATATGTATTTTATTTTTCGTTTTTTGTAAGATTTGTTTAATTGTATTAAAAATTATTACATCATGATAAATATTTTTTATATATATAAAATATATTTATACAAAATATGGTGTATGCCAGGGGTGGCCAAAAATTTCATGTCACTACAAGCCATACAGGAGAATCTCAAATGCTGGAGAGCCGCATTTTCTTTCTGGATCAATGAGAACAACAAAAAAAAAATTGCAAACTTTTTACAATAGATAATATATCTGTAATTTGTTTAACTTATTTTTTAAGTCTTTGCTTCATATTTACTATTGACTTTCATGGTATGGAGCCACATTGAAGGTATCAAAGAGCTTCATGTGGCTCGTGAGCAGCAGTTTGGTCACCTCTGGTGTATGCTTTATTTATACAAAATATGGTTTGTTTTGTGGTAGAAAGTATTTATAAAATTAAACTGTTATGAAAATGAGGGGGCATACCACTTTTTTTATGAAAAAGGAGAGCACAGACACAAGGTTGCATCATCGGAGGAAAAAGCTCTTGCTATATCCTCCACATCAAGAAGTGAAGAAGAAGAAACAAGGTTTGGAAACCACTGGTTTAAAGTAGAAGTAATAATATTTTTTATTAACTATTGACTTTTATGATATGGGGCCACATTGAAGGTACCAAAGAACCACAATTCTTTGGTACCTTCCACCATGGGTATATACTGTTATAACAAGCTAAATGAGTTAGCTGCAGAACCGCAGAAAGTTAGAGAAAATCAGATAAATACATTAAAATTACTGTCAATCCGACAAAAGGAATTCTATATACCTATGTGCATGCACGCGGATTTCCGCTTTGTGACTGTTCGAGATGTTCCTCCTAACATTCTTCTATAATTTCATTGTTTTCTACTGACTAATTACATGAATAAACAGATTGAAGCCAATTGCAGCACGAGTTGTTCATCTCATTCTTGTTTTCTATAAATTTTTCTAATTACAAATAAAAATTTGTAATATTAATAAATATTTATTAATTTAATGTGTTGCATTTTAATATAATAAAATGAACACAAGGATGCAACTGCCATATTTTTTCCATTTGTGAAGATATATTTAATGTTCTGTTATAAGTGGATTGACAAAAAAGCTGCCGCCGAAGTGGAGGGATCGCATGGTATAAAAGATTGGGGTAATTACACTCTTTTTATTGATTATTTGGATCTGATCATCACACTTATTAACATAAAAAAAGGCCACATTTAAAAATTTCGAACTGATGCGGGCCAAACACGAGAAAAAAAAAATGTGGGTAAATCACAATTATTTATTCATATATGATTATAAATTAACATACGCATACTTAATGTAACTTTCTGGAATTGATGTGAATGTTAATATATCTGAAATATTTGAATGAATATTAGGCTGAACTCTCATGTACCACACCACAACCACAAAACTGTGGTTGGTTTGTGGACAGATCATGAATTATTATTATACAGTAGAACCTGTATAAGACGACCACCTCCGGTTCCAATCAAAACTGGTCGTTTGTACAGGTGGTCGGCTTATACAGGTTAATTATAATACAGCATGCTTAAATGAAACAAAATGATTACACTAATAAAATTGTGAGGAAGTTAAAGCTCTTCCGGATACGGGTTCCGATCCCGTGTCACGTGATTGCCAACGACGGAGGCGGAGAACGTGGGAAGTAAGTTAACTCTTCAACTAAAATATAATACGTTAGCATATAAGAAAATAACTTGGACCTGTCCTATTTTTATTTTATTATGCACTCTATTATTTATTTATCGTTAACTTCCTCACAAAATTAATAACGTATGCATTTGTTACAAGGTTCTGTTGTTCCTCCATTTACTCAGAATTTCATTCTGAGTCAATATTTTGTGGATCTGTGTTTTCCCCATGCCTCCCATAATATAAGAAAAAAATTAAACAATAAGCCTGAAATCATAAACCCAGATAAACTTGGTTTTTTATTTTTTCTGCTAATGCTCATTCAGAAAGACCTTTCTTACTGTCTTCAATCATTTTATTCGCTGTTCTAAATTCAAGGCATTTACTTTGTTTATCCCGTCGTCATCACTGAGATTACTTTTGATTAATACGCTTTCGTAGAACAGAAACATCCGGATCCGATGGCTGATTGTTTTCACTTTCCTTGTTTTCCCTATAATCAATTCGCCATAGGCCTTCAAGTCATGATTTTTAACATTTTTAATACAAAATTTAATCATCATATCAAAATACAAATCTAAGGAACATGCACATTAAAAAATATTGCATTAAAATTAAAATGACGCTATGATTTCATCGTTTCAGCACTATGTCATTCTTTTGGTATGAATGATGGGGAAAAATTCGCACGGTGCAATTTTTTTCAGTTGTAGTGGTTTGGCTTAAATGAAATATAAGTTTAAACAGAAAACAGTACTCTGATGTAAGCAATAATGATAGTCAATTTGTAATGATGTTAAAAATTATGGTCGTCATAGACGGTTTCACTTTATATTTGGTCAAGCTGTTTTGTCTACTAAAATGATGGTCGTGGTCGCGTTATGGAGGGTCAAATAGTATTACTTCTATGGGAAAAAATTAGGTTCCATAAAATTGTGGTCGTTACATCAGGTGGTCTTCTTACACAGGTGGTCATGAACTCAGTTTTCACTGTATTAATGTAGAAACACATAATTAACTCAGACGGACCACTAACTGAAGTCAGTTTCAACCACTGTTGCAATGCATGGTCTGTGTGATTTAGGGTATGCGTTTCTATATTAATATAATTATAATTCATGACCGTCCATAAACCAGCCATAGTTTTGCGGTCGTGTTGTGGTTCTGCTGTGGTACGTGTGAGTTCAGCCTTAGTCACTGATAGTTTTCAATTATTTTTGAGATGCGAGTCTGTTAGCTGATTTCTTGTTTTATTTTTTATTAAATTCATGACGGAAAAAACTGTTCACATACATAAGTTATAGAAAATAACGATAGAATTTTTGCTGCATACTTCCTTAAGTTGTGAAATTGAGTTCTTTGATAAAAGTTTCATAAAAATATACCAATTTTTTTCTTTAAAAGTATCTTTCAAATCTAAATTATTTTGCAAATCTATTATCTTTAATTGAAATGTATTTGGTGAATTTTCTAGGATTTACAGAAAAAGATGCTGTAGAAATCCGTACTTTGTTTTCTTGGTTAAGGATTTATTTTGTAATATTTTATGCTTCGCGGGCCATGGATTGCCCATCCCTGACATTGGGAATTATCTTTACTTGGCACTTATATATCATACTCAGTTCATTTACCATTAAGTCATATTTCCAAATTTTTTCATTTTCAACTGTTAACAAATCATGATTTGTGATTTGGATCTCAATAAGATATATAGCCTTTCTTTTTTTGTCATATACCAAAATATCTGGCCAATCATGTTCAAGTTTTATAGATGTCTTTAATTTCCACACCTTCATTTGCGATTATTTCTTGAACCCAGTGAGATCTTTATTTTCTTTCATCACATAAAGCTGAACCTATTACATAAATAATGATGAATGCAGCCAACTACTACATTATTCAATGAAAATGCATAATTAATCAAATTTACCATCCTAGATTGGTGCATAATGTCTGGTAAATTTGATTAAGTACGATTTATCATATTTACCAGTATGAGCTGGCATAATCATCAATGCATAATCACCGGTAAAAGTGATAAATTCACATTATGAAATAAATTTATCACTTTTACAGAAATCATTGGTGATTATGTATAATTACCAGATTTATATGTTATGATAAAAATGATTAATCTATTTTTTTGTTGTGAAATCTTTGTTTTTGGGATATGCTGTTTATAAGATTATAAATTCTTCTTTAGTACAAATAATAAATAGCTTTGATAAAGTTAATGACTATAATTTACAAATAAATTGATAGTTACTGAATTTCAGATAAAAGATAGCCTTACAATTTAAAATTTGATGTAAGTTAATGACTATAATTTACAAATAAATTGATAGTTACTGAATTTCAGATAAAAGATACATCAAATTTTAAATTGTAAGGCTAACATAAATTAAATTTGATATATTCAAAATGTTCATAAGCTGCATAATTTGTGCTAAAATAGCTATAAGTATTATATTCCACAGATGAAGCAATTTCAAATGTGCATATATTTGAGGTAATATTTTGTGTAAAATGTAGCTTAACATCTTGTCAAAGAATTGACCCAACAGCCGAAAAGTATTTTTATCAAAGATGAGCACAAAAATGAAATAACTTGTTTCTCTAGAATTATAGTTCTTCAATTTTCCCCTCACTGCTCTTATTGAATGCATTATAAGTAAATTTCTCATTCTATTTAGGAATTTTAAGTTTTTCCCCTACATATTTCTCACCAATACTATTCAATTCTTCTAAATAAACCAAAGAGTATATAATAAATTGTCTATTGAGTAGAAACATTCTTTATTAAATATAAAGCAGCCAACTTTCCCAGATTAGGCAGGAAAGTTGGCTAACTCATCACTTTGCAGGACAAACTATTGAAATTCTTGATTTCAATAGTTTGTCCTGCATAGTGATGTCTTATTAAATATAAAGCAGCCAACTTTCCCAGATTAGGCAGGAAAGTTGGCTAACTCATCACTATGCAGGACAAACTATTGAAATTCTTGATTTCAATAGTTTGTCCTGGAAAACTCCTGCATTTCTTGCAATTTGTTCTATCTGCCCACATTTTCAGAAAATTGAGTGGGTCATTTAATTGCTCAGAGGCTTGTTGCCTTCATAACATAATAAATTGTCACAGTTGATAGGCAATAAACACCGTAGTTCACCAGACTTCCTTAAAAGTGAATGTGAATCACATTTTGTATATCTAACATATGAAAAAATATCTTTCAGAGAGTTTAAAATTGTAAAATATTCTAGTAATTTTATTTGATTTAAAAAAGACATAACTAGATATACCTCGAAAATTCTTCATGTAAATCACATTCATTAAATATTTAAAAATATAAATCAATGTGATATCTATAAGTCAATTTGCTGTCAATGTGTAATCCTAAATCACAATATTTTCAATCATTACTATAATAGTATATATATTAGATGTCAAACATTAAGTATTTTTTGTTTGTGTTTGTTCTGCAAGCTAAAATTTATTATTATATTAATACAAGAAACAGATTTTAAATATTTAATTTTTATTATCAGAGGTCACAATCACTTTTTCTTAATTTAATAACTCTGTTTACTGAGACATTTTAATAAAATCTGTATAGGAAAAAATTATTTCCATTAAAGAAGAAAAAGTACCAATAATTCGCTTTTTAATCTTCATAAGTATCTTTCCTCTCGTTTTATACATTTTTTAAATTTGGCCTTAAATTTAAAAAAAAAAAAAATGTATAACGTTTAAGCAAAACCAAACATGCCATTTCTAACATATATTGACACATGGTCCACTAGTGATACAGAAATTTCATAGAAACGTTACTTTTTAAAATGATTGATTGTCTGTCTATCAAAATAATGAAAATTATAAAGCAGTTAAAATGTGATAATCAATAGTAATAATATTCAATATCAAATTGTATAAATATATATCAAGATGGAAAGTAAGAACTAATTACTAATTTTCTAAAATTGTAAATGCCAAGAAAGTGATATGTATTAGAATAAGATAAAGATGTGCCAATCGAATAAGTGCTCGATAAATAGCATCAAATATGCTTAAGATTTGTACAGATATTGAGAGAATGTTTTACTAATATTTTGAGATTTGGAACAACTGTCAAGTTTGTTTTTATGATGAAAACATTTTGAATTACATAATTATAATATACAGTGTGTAGAGAATTTTTTTTTTGTTAAAATTTCTTGAAGTAAAAATTATTCAAATAATTATTTAGTCAGTTTCCTGAGAATAACTATCAATAAAACATTAACATATAAAATAATTGTGATATGTTTTTACGCGTAGAATTGTTACAAATTTGAGGGAAAAAAATCATTTTCTTTTGCTGCAATTTACTGTGTCTAAATTTACACATATTTATATAATTGTGTATGTATTATATGTATGTGTATATATAACTTATAAATAATTGTATAATATTTAAATATTTTGCTTGCATTTTTTCTCATTTATATTAAAACAAAATAGTTAATAAAAAAGTTCACTGTGGACCTATTGTACATTAATGGAAGACAGTGTCAATAAAACAACTTTCATTTCAGCTGAATTACATTTTAGAGAATAGTTTTAAGTGAAATAATATGTAAAAGGCACTATATTGTTAGGCTTTTGTGTTTTCTTATAATAGTATATCTGAAATTTATATCAGTATAAAATAAGATTGATCTTAAAAAAAAATTATAAACTATAAATGGATGTCATTGAAATAATTTGAGGAATGTATCTATATAAATATAAAATTAGCTATAAAATAAACAATATATATAAAATGCCAAATATTTACACATTCAGAAACAATCTTTGAAGCTTTCTGAGAAACATTTCGTTTTTGAGATGATATAATTCACAACACGACACAATCTATCCCAAGAATTTGTTGGATGCTGCAGAAATCACTTTTGAGCTATAAAATATTAAATTGCCTGGAAATGATGAGATCTCACTGGCAAAGCACTGGGATATACCTAATAACAAAATGTGAACATTCAGAATAATAATGATTATGACGATGACATGATGATTGTGATGATGATGACGATGACTATGACAATGATATCTTCAGAAATCTGAACACACTTGTTTTTGTTTAAAGAATGACTTATAAGGAACTTGACAAGGCTTATATAAGTGTGACAATATGCCACATGGAAGGAATGGGATCCTGCTGCCTTTTGATAGACAACAAATAATGATTCATATCAGCACCTATTTTAACTGTGCAATTGAAATCATTAAAAGAAAAAAATGTATCTATAACAAGTTTTCTGCTATAATTTGTTTTTAGTCATTGTTTAGAGGTATTTCACATTTGAAGAGTTCTTGTAACTCACAAATAAGTTATGATATTTGCTGTCAAAGTTATCCTTTCTCCTTTGATCATTACTTGCACAATTATATCAAAATTAAATAAACTGACTTATTCACTTTAAGGATGATGACTGTTTATATTCATTATATGCTTTTGTAGCTCATTTTGTCAAAAAACAGGAAGTGTTATAAAATCAGTTTGCATAATGATCAAATGAGCCTAAGTATTCAAGAGCAGCTCTATAGCAAAATTGATATTGGTCCTGGAAAAAAAATTATAAACAATTTTGTTGCATTTCTTATATATATCATAAACTGTACTTTTAAATTTAATTTATACCTCTGTTTGTAGCATTCCTGGCCTTTGAGTTCTAAGCGTTCTAACAGTTTGAAACATATCAACCACACCTTCATATTGCATTCTTTCTAAAACTATACTTAACGTTATAAACACACCACTTCTTCCAACTCCAGCACTTTAAATATATGAATCATTATTATTAAAATATATTATTTAACATTAAAAAGTATTTGAAAAATTCAACTTACCTGCAGTGAACCGTAATGGGTCCTTCTTGACCAAATTGTTCTTTTGTTTTATGTACTTGACCAATAAAGTCTATAAATCCATCACCAGATTTAGGTACACCCTGTTCGGGCCAATCAATATAATGAAACTGCCTTATTGTACGAGATTGACCATCCTATATTAATTAATAATACGGAGATTAAATATTATACAGTAATAAAATTACTATCAAACAGCTCACAATTATTAATTAATAATATTGTTAATAATTTTTTATCATCATTGCTTAATGAAAATATTAAAATAGGTATTAAATACATATAAATACAATTGTAATTAACTCTCAGTTACTTAAATTGAGAAAATTTTTTGAATAACCAAAATCCATGTAATCTGTAAAAAGTTTTGAAATTTTACAAAAATTGTAAAAAAATAATAATACAAACATACATATACAGTGTTTGTATTTCATTATTTTGTTTTTTTTACAATTCTTGAAAATTTCAACTTTTTGTAGCTTACAGATATCAATTTATGAAGATATGTGAGCTTGAAATGTTTGGTTTAATAGTTATATGGCTTTATTTATAATATTTAAAAATAAAAAATTTCAGCAATCCAATATAAAAATACATAAAATTTTTTGTTTCTCTTAATACTACAAATATAATTAAAAATAGTTTTTGATTAATTTGAATTCAACATAGGGAAGACATGTTTCCAATGATTAAATTATCGGTATATACATACCCCATATTATGCATGCTAGGAATGGACAATTATCTTTGAAAACTTGCATGAATATTAAAAAGATAATTGCAAACTCTTTTTAATTATATTTGTCAAATAGAGAGAAAACAAGAAATTTAGATACTGGTACTTTTATATTGAAATAATATATTTTATATTCAACTTTACAATGATTTGCTGCTGGAAAATTTGAAATAAATTACAGGCAATCCTCAAATTACAAACATTCATATATTATGAACATGAAATTTCAGAAAATTTCAAAAGCTCTTCAAAAATTTTAAACATTATGATAGCAGAATGCTCTAACAACCAATATAATGTAATTAGTTAATATATTATGGCAGTATTTTGAAATAAAAACTTCTAACTGGTCCAATTGAGAAATATATTATAATACGATACTTTTGAACATAAAATAATAGTAGTTTTTGAGTTATGAACAATCTGAATTACAAATTCAAAACTTATACAAATTAAGTTCATACCTTGAAGGAGCATATGAATTGGATTTTTTTGTTGTATTTATTTTTAAATATCATAATTTTATTATATAAATAAAGCAAGAATCCTATGTATTACTGATTAAAAAATTTTTTTATGTATTGTATATGTGATTTCCTATTATTATAATTATGATGATGATGTTAATATTTATATTTAATAATATTTATTTATATATGATCAGAAAATTATAAATATAGATTATTAGTCATTGTTTTCTAAATATTTTGGAGAACATCATCTCCTGTTGCAAAATATTTTTTTTGATATTTATTTTAGTTAAGAATTTAATATAAAGCATATCATAATTACCCTTGCATCTGTTACTTTGAATTCTCGGAGAATATATTGTGGCATATTATACTCTGTTATAGGATCTACAACAAAATATAAGTATCGTTGAGATCTTTCACTTGGCCAATACTGATGACATTTATCCTAGAAATTAAACAATTTAATTTTATTGATAAGTCAATTAAAAATATCTAAATATAGAGAAGCAGCATTCATATTTTGAATAAAGTTTAATTGGTGAATATACAATAATATAATATTAATGATACAATTTATGTAAAATTAAATTCAAATACAGGTACTCTCTAATTATGATAATCTGATCTTACAATCAGGGTTGCAGAGTTAGAGTCGGAGGTTTTTAGATGGAGTCAGAGTCGGATCATTTGCCATTCGAAACCACAACCCTGCTTACAATTGCTCTTACAATAGAAAAACATCTAATCTTAGCATTGATAGCAATCAGAAAATGATTCTAAAATAAATTCAGATGAAAATAAATCAATTAGAAATATTTTTGGTTATTTTATTAACTATCATCAGCTCATAAGATTAAAATAGAACTATAGAACATATTATTACAATAACAATATAATAATGTTCTATTGTTCTATTTTAATCTTATGAGCTTGATGATGGTTAATAAAATAACTAAAAATACTTTAATTGATTTGTATTAATCTGAATTTATTTTAGAATCATTTTCTAATTGCTATTAGCGCTAAGATTAGATGTTTCTTTTATAGTTCATGGATAAAAGCAGTATAAAGAAAGTGCCCTTACAATATTTCAAACTTGACTACTTTCATAGCATACTGGCTAGAAATACTTTTTAGTTTTATTAAAAATTTACAGTCAGCCAATGGTTTCTTTGTAAAGCAATTGCTCAAAATCTTGGAGATCCAGATTCAATTCCAGATGATTTTACACCTTGAAGTTGGATTCAATTCTGGATTATTTTATCATTTTGGATGATCTGAGATCAAATCCAGATAATTTTACCATCTTGAAGGATTCGATATTCCATTGTCTATTATTACTACCACTGTAGGTCATTTTTGACTTACAATGAAATTATAAAATCATAACACCATCATAAATAGAGGACTACCTGTATTATAAATGTAATTTAAATTAAAACATTGCTTTGCATAAAATTTTCTTTCATTTAAGATTAAATAATAATAATTATTTTTTACCCTTCCCATTTCTTTTAATTTTGTGAGCATAACTACTATATTTGAATTATGTTCCCATAACATCCTCCAGAAATCTTCAGTTGTTTCTGGGAGAGGACCTTGAGTGGCTATATAGGCATTGCGATACCTATAACCCTAAAATGATTATATATTCATCAGAATTATTTTAAACATATATAGTTATTTTAATTAATAAATTGAGAAAAAATTTTTATTACTATTAAAAAATTAATATCATGAATTTTGTGAAATATTTTCAAAAAAAAACTTACATCAATAAAACTAGCATTAATATAATCAGAACCTTCTACACCTCTAACAGGCTGTAGGCACACACGTGTTGATTCATCTGTAATATATAGTCGTAAAAATCCAATAATAGTAATGCAGGTAAGTTATCTGTTGCCCCTTTCTTTGACACTTACTTGTTAGTGTCATCTATTGATATTTATTTTTAAATTAATTAAAATTCGGCCCCTAGGGCCCTCCGATCTTATTTATTGTCATAAAATAGAAATTCGGCCCCTAGGGCCCTAATATGATATTTATTGTCATAAAATAAAAATTCGGCCCCTAGGCCCTAAAAATTGGCCAGATAAAATCTGTTGTCGCAGACATCCGAAAATTATACCTTTCTAACGATATCCTATTTATAGAATTCGAAAATTAGACCTTTCTAACGATACCCTATTTATAGAAATCAGTACAGTGCTAGATCTTTCTAACGATACCCTATTTATAGAAATCGGTACAGTGGTTCATCCAAAAAAAGGGACTCCAGCCATACACGTTTGACTAATTATAATATAGAAGATTCTACAACCTCAGTAAATGAAAAAAAATTAAATTCACAAGAAAATGCAATCCCAGAAGATCTAAGATATGATTGTTTAGGACTGCATTTTCTTTAATGCTAATTTCCAATTGTTAACAGATCTTTCCAAAAAAATACAAATTTACTTTATTTTTTCAAACCTATTTCCAAATCTAACTCCCTTATAAGATTATTTAATAAATCTAATTGCAAAAACAAAATCTTTATATATATGAATTGGAATTTTAATTTACAAAATAGATTTAATTCATTAAGGTTCATTGATGTGTATACACACTATGGAAGTAGAATAAAAAAAATTCAATTCTGATTTGTGCAGTACAGCTATCATGGAGCAGATTTTTGTGTTTATTTGGTGAAAATACATGCCTCTGATGATGGGTTAAGTGTTTTGATTACCAAAATTTGTTTTTAAATTCCATTTTAAAGATAAAAAATGTGAATGGATTGTATTAATAGAATTTGGATTATTTTTCATTTAATCTTATTGATTTTGCTTTCTATTCATTTATTATATTTTAGTAATCTTATTTTGATTTTGGGGTGAGATAAATTTCTTTTTGAAATTTTAATTAAAACATAGAAGTTTAATATGATGATTTGTAAAATTCATAACTGAAAAAATTTTGCTGATAATACAAAAATATTGATTAATTCTGTTAAAATAAACAATATTTTTACTTATTTGTTTATTTATTACTTTATTTTTACTGATAATTTAGTAAAATTCGAGAAAATCTTAATGTAAACAACCTCAGGCTATAAAAAAGGACATGGTATTTTTATTGTTTTATGGCAGCGAGTCATTTCACACTGAAATAACAGAAAGCCTACTTTACTGTGCTGCATGTGGTATTGAGTGCATTATGTCAACAAAGCATCTGCAGGACAATTAAAATAAAATAGAAAATGTTATAGCTATTTATGTACAAGAGTGGATGATTTTCATCTATGTTGTGTTTTTGGTTATAAATTCAAAAAATTTATAAAATATTAAAATTAAAATTATTGAAATGACACACCGATAAATGCATTTCAATGATAATGTTTTAATACATTTATGTTACTTTTCATACAATGTAACTTAGCTAAATTAATGAAAATTTTGACAACACTTTGTTTTTTTGTAGATAATTTTTTTAAATATGATTCAATTTTCATCATTTATAGCTTATTTTATTCAAAAGGAGTGCCACTATCAAAAAATAACAAACATTTCATTGGATGGCTAAGATTTCATACAAAAAAATCATGTTTTCTTCAATCTTATATAATGAATGAAAAGTTGTAAAAGAAATAAAATTTGAAAAATTTTTACATTAGAATGAGAATAGAAAGTGTAATAAATTGTAAGAATTTCAATGAAAATTAAGCAAGATTTCACAATATTAACTTTTTGCATATTAATTAGATTTATTTTAAAAAACCTCACAGACATCAACAGATTAAACTTACTTCACAGTTAATATGAATAAAAATATGGGGCACAATCCCATTTGTGCCCCATATTTGTGCTGAAACCCACAACATAGAACCATATCAATTGTCGCAGAATATTTCAATATTGTAGAACTAGAGATATAGTGATAGTTGACATAGTTTTACATTGTAGATTGTTATAATTACAATGTAGAATTATACTTTGATTTTTTTTTTAATTCAAAACATATTCATTCTAATTGTAAATTAAAAATAATTCAAATCTGATTTGTTATTTTAATTTATGATTAAAATTATTAACAATCAAAACTATTTTTATTGAATTCCTTTAATTTTAAAACTAGTTTTGCTGTATCTTTTAATCTAAACTACTATTGTCTAAAAGTTTTAGACAAAATAAATATTATCTTAATAGCATAATTTTTTATCAGGAAAATTAATCTAGTCTAAAATCAGACTTATCTGTAGCATATATATATTTACATAATTATAAAAAAAATAATCACCTCAAAGCACAGAGAGAACTTAATGCTTCACCACGAAAACCAAACGTTTCTACATTTGTAAGATCATTAAAATCTTTTAACTTTGATGTATAATGTTTCAAAGCTAATTAAAATAAAAATATTAAATAACATGTAATTAGTATCTGAATAAATTTTTGTGACAAAAATGGAATTTTTAACAATTTTTACTTAATTCTTTAAAATTTTTTTCATCTACTCCACATCCATTATCAACAACTTCAATTAATTCACTTCCATATTCTTTTGTACGAATCTCTAAAACAATAATTCTTTATAAATTTTTCATTGATATTAATACAAATTGTAAAGTGAGTGATCTTACCAATATTAGTAGCACCTGCATCTAAACTATTTTCTATTAATTCTTTAACTGCTGAAGAAAGACTTAAAATAACTTGACCAGAGCAAATCTTATGTGTACTACTTTTATCAATTGCTTGGATACTTCCTGCATGGTCTATATCTGTCATCTTAAGAACTTTATCTAAATAAATAAAATAAATTTAACAAAATATTCCATGTATAATCAACAGAATTTAGTTTTTTTAGCAATTATATTATTTTAAGATTTAGAATGAATTAATTAAACATCAAATGATAATGCTCTCTCATTTCTTTCCTTCTACAATAAATTTTAATTTAATAAACTAATTTATGCACAAATAATTCAACAAGAATACTAAGATTTATTAATAATAAAAATACAGTTACTAATTTTACTGGGTAGTAATGTTTTTGGCCTTCTAAGATCCTTCTCAACTGCACCTATCAAGTGTAAGCATATGTCTCATTCTACATAAGCACATGATGTAGGCTGTCCCTATAAGAAGAATTTATAAATAAATATTTCACTATGGCTTTACATTCATATTTAAATGGTTACAATAGTGCATGTTTATGTAGAATCTCTCACACACACACACATATATACACAGTGTGACTAAGGAGAGCCATAGATCTGGATCAAAACAATTTTAATTATCTCCTGGTAATATTAGTAATTATATTTAAACTAATAATAAATATTAATACTCCTGCTTACAGTGCTTTTTGAATTATTTGATTTATTTTATGAGCAATAGAACTTGAAAGTTTAAGATACTAATAGCATAATTTCTTTCCTTTTGTATATATGTATACTTATAACATACATATTAGAAAGAAAGGATTTATAATTTAAATGCTCTGAAACAAAATTATCAAAATATAAATTTTGTCATATTCCATGAATATAATTTCAAATATTATATTAAAAGTTTGTTTTGAATCAGACATTATTATTAACAACACAAGTATAATTTGATAGTCTTACAAGAATTATTACAACAAAACCTTCAAACAGATAAATTTAATATATGCAGTAGTTTAAACTGTTATGTTTACTATGTAAAGAACATAATAAAAATACATCACAGTTATAAGATAAATAGTATATGCTACATATTGTAAATACAGATAGGCCTTGATTAGCGCGACTTCGAATAACGCAAATTCGATTAGTGCGACTTAAAAAATTGATACCATTATTCGGTTAGTGCGAGTTGTAAACACAGATCAGTCTTACTAACAAAGCTCCTTTTATGATGTCAATTAACAAATTACCGTTAATTTTCGGTTAGTAAAACCGGACGAGGAGCAGTCCAAGAACGGTCACACGATTTTGAAGGGGTGAAACATCAGAAAGATGGGCTTTTTGCCGTTAACTGTTTAACATTACTGTACTATTATTTAGCTTTGCTATCGTATACATACAGTATAGTACAGAATTTTCTCTTTTAAAAAGTATCGAAATGGATAAAAGGAAGAACACTTTTGATGATAAAACAGGAAACGAAAAAAAGAGAAGTGATTACGCTACAGCAAAAAATGGATGTGATTGAGCGACATAAAAGCATTCTTTGTTAAATTTTTTTAAATAAGGATATCTTTACAAATTTATTTGCCTATTATATTGCTGTACTACCGATATTATTTATTTTCTTTTGTTTATTATCTGATTTCTTTATTTAAAATAAAACTTGTGAAAAAAATTTGTTTTTGTTATCTTTTGGTGTCGTATTCTGCTAATAAACAAATAGAAAACTTGTTAAAAATTTCTCATTGGTTCATTAACTTCGCTTATTAATGCTATCTGGAACTAATTTACTGATTCAATAAAGTTGCAATGCTTAATTGCAAATCGGCCTATTCACTCAATTCTCGACCCAGAATTGGCGGCCAGGCGGCGCTCAACTTCCGCTTTCGATTCGCTATTTTAGTTTTGATTTGGCGGTTGGTTTGATGATGATATGAGACGCAATTCCTGGTAAGTTATTAATTTAGATGATGAACAATGATGTAAAATATGAAAATAAATATTTCTTAAACAGTTAGTGTTAAGTTTATTGTGGTTATTCATCGTGAAACTTAGCTAATGGCCGGAATCTCACAAAGCAAGAACCAATTACCATATTTTCCGTAGAGTTAATACTTCGATTAGTGCGAATTCGATTAGCGCGAGAAATTCGTGGAACCAATTATTCGCGCTAATCGAGGCCTACCTGTACTGCATTGTGTAATCTTTGAAAAAGCATAACTCATATTTCTATGTTTAAGTACTCTTAATGACATGACCAAGCATATTAAGTTTAGAATTCTTGAGCTATTTTTGAAGTTTATTAGAATTCTGACTTATAGAACTGTTTAACTGCCAACATTTGAATTGTAGAACTGAAGGTGTCCATAAACTATAGTAAAAAATATCTTTAAGTATTGATTTAGTTTGGAATTAAAATACTTTAATCAGAACTGTTTTTCACTCTTCATAAAGGACAAATTCAGAAATAGGTAATTAATTCTTTCCATAACTGCTTGGATATTTTCCTATTATTTTATAGTAATCACAGTTTTAACATTCTTACATTGTATTTTTGACATTTAAATAAATTTAAAGTATTAAATGATTTTTAATTTTAATGGTTATATTTAATAAGGCAATAAATAAATTAAACATTGTAATTTTATTTATTATTTTAAAAATTATAAATTTCATCAAACATAGGTAATCTCGGACTTATTCCCCATCTGAAGTAAGTTGGATTTGGTCAGAAGTTAAAAATGCTCAAAATTTACATATTTCTCACCATTAATATTTACTAGGACACTATACATTATTTTAATAAGCATAAAGAACACAAAAAATACAAGAATCAGACACAAGACACTTTTCATATATCACACCATTGGGTCAGGGATTTGAACCCATAGAATTGCATTGATCAATCAGAGAATTTATTGATTACATCACTTCATAAGTACGAGTGATCATAAGTTAAGGACTTTGTATATTATGTTAAATTTATATAATTACAAAAAGCTAACATTCTGATAAATTTCTGAAAATTTATCTAATTTTCTGAAAACCAGAATTTAAAAAAATCATCATCATCTAATTTGGCAGGGTTCATGCAGTATCATTTTGATAAAACCCTTTGAATACTTGAAAATAAAAAAGTTATGAAGTTTTAATAGAAATTTGGAAAAATTTCTACCTTCCTAATTTTTATATTGCCATTAGATGCACTGAACCAATTTTGCATTGATGCCATTGTTTTTTAATAAACAATTTTATACTGTGTGACTACTTACATTGTTTTGCATTCACATAATAGGTGTAAATAGGTGTTACCAGTGTTTAAAAATAGTTTGCAATATTTCTGCTACATCATCTGCAATTTCAAAAGCATCAATTATTTTTGTTTTATAGTAAAGCACTTATTTTTTATAATATATTGTTTATTGATTTTTTGTTTTTCTTATTTTTTAAAAATTCAATTTTTTTTTATTTTATTGTTATATATGATTAAAACACTTTAGTCATATTTAAAATAAAAATATTTTTTAACAAAATATTAATATCTGAAATCCATTCCAGTTTTATTTTGATTTATTCTTTTTTGTCCAAGAAAATTTTATAGAGTGGAAAGGAATTTAGACAAGTGTTAGGCAGTCAGCTCAATTTGAAAAGGAAACTGAATTGGAAAAACACTCAGAATTTATAAATTTTGTTTTCGAAATTTTCTTTTCTAATCATTTTCCTTAAAATTCTAAAAATTTATTTTATATTGCATATTTAATATTCAATATAGAAATTAATCTCAATATATAATGTACAAGACAAGTCTACTTTTGTTATTATGATATTTATAATTGCAGATGTATTATAAAAAAACTTATATGGATAATTGAAATATAATAAATAAAAGTTAATTAATAAGGACAATAAATAAATTTTAATTATTTATTGAACAATAATAATTCATAATAAGGACAATAAATTGAAAAATTCAGAACAAAGAACCTCATTTTTTCTATAAACAACATAAATTGAAGCTTTCGTATACAACCAGAAATGTTCCAAACACATAAGAAACCAGAATTCCAAGTGTTTGGATTGTAAATTGACATCAGTAAGGCATCATTAAGTTCATAAAATACCTGATATATTAGACTATTGAAATAAAGATAGAATACTTGAACTATTATTATTTGAAAAAGAGAAGCAATTTTTTAACAAAATACAAAAATCCTTTGATTAAAGCAGTTAAGAAATCCTTCCAATACACCACATATACATCAAAAACCGCACTAATCAAACTAAAAAACCAATGGGAATAATTATAATGAATCCTGGTAAAATATCAAAATTATAAAATGTATTTTTTTTCTCTCTAAAAAGGTATCTATATTGCATTACATGTAATTTAAATCATTGAGAAATATATATAAAAAGAATTTTAAAAATTTAGTAAGAATTAAAATTTATTTTTCACAAAAAAATTATTTTTTACAAAATCACATAAATTTTGTAAAAAATAATTGTACATCCATAGACATCAAGTATTGGAGAGGAATAAGGCAAGGCTGGCTATATAATATTGTAATGGCTATTATTAAATAGGTTCCATTCATGCTAAATTTATTAATAAATAAAATTACAAACGAATTTAAAATATAGCAATTACATGGCAAAAGTCATAATTTTAACGGAATTAGAAAATAAATAAATTTATTGCAGTGCTCTAATCATGTAGACTACAATCCCCGAGATTCAGTTGCCAATACTTCAGGGGGGGTTTGCAAAAAATAAAAATAAATAAATAAATAAATATTGCACTTGTTCAAGTGCACTAATCAAATTTGGCACTACATATATTAAGAGATAGTCTCAAAATTTTTTGCACACTAATCGAAACTGCATTATTCAAACCCGCACTAATCAAGGGATTCCTGTACTTATTTACAAATTACATAGCAAAGCAAAATAAAATTTTAAATAAATAAAAAAAAATAACTCTGATCAAAAATATCCTAAAACAGTTTTAACAATATATATCACAGAATAATTTGGAAAATTCATACACTAGGTCAATAGGGTTTTTGATTTCAATTAAATGTTGCTATTTTCAAGAACCTAACCTAGATGTTAAATGAGATCCACTGTAATTAAAAATATGATTATAGAATTAGTTTATATGTATAATGATATACATATAATGATTCATTTGAACATTTGAGTTAGTTTATGTTGATATAACTGATTTGAGTTATTTTTTAAAAATATGTTTTGAATGTAAGGATGCATTGATGCACTTTTGGAATTTTCCACACATTTGTAACATTCAGTGAGCAATTACATTTCATTGTTAAGCTAAATTGTTTACATGTGATAATCTAATGTTTATGCAATATATCAATAAGTGATAGAAGAAGTAAATATTGTTTACTCATAGGTGGGGAAGAATTCATCAACTATCTAACCTACATATAATAGGAGACAACTAAAGAGTTCCCTTTTTCTTCTGCTAATAATCTGCTACAATTCTTCTAGCAGGATTCTTTCTATCTGTCCTCATGCATCTTTTCCTCTTCTTCTCACCTGATTTTCATTGTTCAAAAGTTAAATCACTGAGTATGCTCTTTATCTCTTTTACTAAAAGTAAACATTGATAAGAAATTAAAGTATAATATGCTATATTGCCTGTAATAACTCTGTTTACAAGCAAAGGATGTTAAGATACAATTATTATAAGTGCCATCTGACATTCAAAGAATTTCGTGAAGCTATTGAAAATATAGCGAATGAAGAATTTGAAGCTGTTCTTATTTTCCAACAAATGATATACTTGTTGATGAATAAAACTTAACTTATACTAGTAAACCCGTTGCAGCTACGCCAGCAATAAAAAAAAATGTCGGTGATCGATGCGTGATTTTATAATTTAATTTCAAAATTTTATCTATTAATAGATTAATTAGGAATAATTCCAGAATTTTCTGTTGAATTTAATTAAATACTCCACTGAGACTAAAGTTTTTCACCAGAGGCTGAGAAACATCGCTGGCCCCAAGGGAAAAATTCATATCGGATCCAAGTAATTTTAGTCATAAGGTTGGGCCAATTTATTACTCCCGTTCGGACTCTAATTTTCAATACCGTCTTTCTATGGCCAATTGGTGCGTAAAAACAAATTGTGGGCTGATATGCGACTCCTCGTGAATCCTGAGCCGGGAAAGTTTACCACATCATCACTCTCCTCTCGTTGGCCCTGTTTTCGCTGCTCGTTTGAAAATGTATCTGTCTGGACGCACACTGCCATGAATCCCACTTAATCTTTATTGATTTCATTAGACATTCTGAATGCTGACAAATGACCGTATGGTTTAAAAACGAAAAGTGTTTTGCTTACTCAAAGGTGTGATCTCAGTACATGCCGATTCTAAAGCCATTCAATTAAGCTAAAATGAAAGATTTTGTGAATTAATGAAAAAATTATCATCCAACAGATATTATAGTGAAGTCATAAATACGATTGAAAATATTTTATTTTTATACGTCTCAATCTGTCAAGTAATAAATACAGTATAATCAAATATTTTTGTAATGTGTAAGTATAGAAAAATAAGAGCGAGACCTTTGAGAGTATTTACAAATAAAAGTATAATCTATGTGGATTTGCAATCTTCTTGTATGACCTTTGAGAGTATTTACAAATAAAAGTATAATCTATATGGATTTGCAATCTTCTTGTATCCAATTTATTTTTATATTTTTCTTGCCCATTACGCATTTTATTTGCCTATTTATTACTATCCGTTAGTTGGTTAGCGATGATCAATGCACGCATGGTTATCGTTGTTGCTCGGAGAACGATGATGGCCTACAGTCTTCGTGAGAATTTCTACAAATATAACTTTAATTTTGACACGTGATTTCAGATTGGTATGTTGACTAAAGGAGGACTCTCTGAAAAATTTTATAATCAACTTATTTCGTCTACAGGGTTATGTCAACCATGCATTTGGATGTAATATCTAGCTTAGACTGAACTCACACGTACCACAGCAGAATCATACCACTATCACAAAACTGAGGTTGGTTTGTAGACGGTCTGAATGATAATTATATTAATATGGTAGCCAGATGGCCGAGTGGTAACGCTGTCGGCGAGCCACGCAGGAGGACCCGGGTCTGGTCATGGATTTTTTCGGGGTACTGGGCCCGGCCCGGTGATCCCTGTCCTTCACTATCCGGTCCCCCTTCCAACAAAAAACTTCACCCAAGGAAAATTTTCCAAAGGATGTTAAATCCTTAGGAAAATTTTCCTTGGGTGAAGTTTTTTGTTTAAATAATAAAAAGTGGCAATTTGTTTCTATCAGTGGTTATAAACAGCATTATCGTAATTTGTGATTTTTCTTATAATTAAAATTTGGCCAGATAAGACGCGATTCTATACAGCTACTATCAAACCGCAACTGGGATTAAACCAAAAAACTATGAACGTGGGACCACTGAATAAACTGTAATCAATGGTTGTAATACTATGCTCATGCGTAGTGCTTAAAACAAAAACCCGATCATTTGGGAGTGGGAGATCGGGAGAAATAAGATGTTAAAATATTCACTTTGATTTTAAGCCGCACCCAGATTTTACGTCTTAAAAATTTGAATAAAAAATGCGGCTTAAATTCAAAGTAATACAGTATTTTCATCTTGAAATTTCCTACCTAAACATCTGCAAGATCTAATTATTGTAAGATAGCATAATAATATATACAATATTATTATGTTATCTTAAATTATAAGTTATCACATATATAATAATATGACAACTTATAATTATAAATGATCATTTAATAACTTCAATATATTTTTTATCTCTCTGATCCCTGCAAAAATGCACAATCTGCTCAGTGCATTTGTTTTAGTGTGTATATATATATATATAATATAGTTAACTTTGACTATTATTTTTTAATAACTTTATTGGTTATTTCAAAAATTGATTAAAATAAAACTTGATGTGACAGAAAAAATTCAAACAATTTAATGTTCGTATGATTAATGATTAACCTATAAGTAATCTAAACGCTTATATTATTTTTTGCTAAAAATAAATTACTTGTAACTTCACAGAAAACATATTTATAGAATTCTGGTAGTGATTTGAAATACATTGCCTATAATAAAACTAAATTTTTCATTTCCCAACAATAAACAAAAATAAAATTATCTTCTTTGAGTTTTCGTTCAACATCAAAACCAATCAGTTCTACACCTTCACTTATCATCATTGCTACATGTTCGGAAATGCAATAGGTAGCTCCATTGAGTTAAAGGTTCGTACAAATCTATTTCAAAACTAAGTAGCCTGTATTCAATTTCGTGGTAGTCATCAAATTTTTAACTGATAATTTTTTATGTTCAAGAAAGATATAAATAATATATTTTTATAATTTATTGTTTGGAAAAATTTAGTTTAAAAACGAGGCATATTCGAAACCGCAACGTGATCCGACAGTTGTTGACAGGAAAAAAATCAATTAATTTTCAAACGAATGATTGGCAAGGATATCAATTAGCCTAGAATAACTTTGACAATATTTAGTCTTCCCATATTATTCAATTTAATTAGTATAAAAAATTTCTTTCAGAACCGATAATTGCAATAAGTAAAATCAAATTGTTTAATTAGATTTAATCTAGTAAATCTGAAAAGTTCTAAATTATCGTGTATAACAAACCATTCTTGTAGCTTTAAAAAAGACATGACAACAAATATCACATTAAAAATGTCCCGCTAAATTTCAAACACTGCCACTCATTCTCCAATTGCTTCATATGATGAATATATCACTTTTATCAAAAACAATATATACAAATACTATAATGTAGATATAAATATAATTTACATTATTATAATTTAGAAAAATTCAAAACTATTTCTAGATTCATCCTTTCTGATAGAAATCATATCTATGATAGTGTGGCGACCACCGCGAGAGGGCACGACATGGCGAGCAGCGGCATAGATTATGCGCTAGATCAGGCCACGGATTAGGTATACGGATACGAAACTCTCATAGACCACCATTAAACTCGTTTTACTAGCGCCATCACTTGGTTGCGTGAATTCATGTCTTCCACGAAAGCTCTCTTCCAGGAAAAAATTGAATGGCATCATACGTACGCCTTAAATCAGGCCAACTTATTCATGTTTTTCTCGATCATACAATTAATATATATATTTTTTTTAAATTTATATAAATGAACATTCATTTCGAAGGCGATTGTGTTGTGAAATAATTCAAAATAACAATACAATGCCATCTATCGGTTGCGTGAACTGCCAAGTTTGAAAAATATTCAAAGTTTCGTATCCGTATACCTAATCCGTGGATCAGGCGTCACCAAACTACGGCCCGCCGACCGTACTTGAATTTGCTTGATAAAATGTATGGAACACGAAATGTTGTGATACAATTTTAATTAAAATATTACGGTATGGTTAGAATACTATGAGATCACACCTGCGTAGACCTCCCGGCTGCTGCTATGTGCTTTAAATTTACTATTTTAAAATATTGTATCTAGATTTTCTTGTTTATTATAATGTTTGTTTATTTCGCACCATCCCAGCATTTTAAAACCCCTTCAGTCACTAGAGCTATATTTGTGTACATATACTTTGAATGAATATGGTTTTTCGTCTTTTTCTCAGAGCTGTTGTTCTGGCTTGCACGTATTGTACAATGTACATTATGATTATGCCGCCCGCGCTCGTCATTTTCTCAGTTATCCGGCCCACTGTCCTAAAAAGTTTGGTGACCCCTGCGCTAGATAACGCTGCTCCGCTTTAAGGGAGTGATCGCAACAGGCCATAACAGAAAGGAAGAAGGAAATTTGGACGCCATTTTGGTTACAAAACGCCAGACTGCCGGTTGCTTTACTAATATGAAATGACATTATATATTGCCTTTATACTATATTTTACTATAATAAAGAACGTATATAAGTATATAATTTATTTATAACATTACATTTGCATATAATAAGCGGTTATCGATTTTAATAATAATTTAATTATCATTAAAATTTTTATAATTTTGCATGGCGGAGATTCGCGCTTCACTACTGCCGGGATTTTCTTTTTACGATGATTCTGTCTATTAAATTATTAATAGACAAAATCTTTCAATTAATAACTTTAATTTAGGGGTTATAAATTATATTAACTTAATTTGATAACGTTTCCGATTAAAAATTTTTACAAAAATATTAATGAAAATGATGAATCTTCTCTTTATCATTAATAAATAGAATACTGATATGACTATAGACAGGGATTGGGCAATCTTTTTTTTATATAAGGGCCACATTTAAAACTTTCGAACTGACGCGATTAAATTATGACAATTTATTCATATATGATTATAAATTAACAAGGTATACTTAATGAGATTTCTGGAACTGATGTGAACATAATACTTGTATATCCGAAATATTTGGTCGAATATTAGTCACTATTAGTTTTAAATTATTTTTGAGATGTGAATCTGTTAGCCGATTTCTTCTTTTACTTTTTGCTAAACTCACACTTAAAAAAAAAACTGTTGCGGAATAAAACTTTTTCACATACATAAGTTGTGGAAAATAACGATAAAATGTTTGCCGAATACATCCTTAAGTTGTGAAATTGATTTTCTTTGATAAAATTTTTATAAAAGTATACCAAATTTTTTCTTTAAAAGTATCTTTCAAATCTGAATTACTTTATATATCTATTATCTCCAATTGAAGTTTATTTTCTACATTTACCAAAAAAGGTGCTGTAAAAATCCGTATTTCGCTTTTTCACTTAAGGAATTTTTTATTTTATTTATTTATTTTGTAATATTTTGTGCGACGCAGGCCGCACAAAATACTAATGCGAGCCGCGGGTTGCCTGTCCCTCCTATAGACCATGGATGTATAATGCATCTACACTATAGACTAGTCGTACTCAACTTTTTTTCTTGGGCCATATACATTTGTTTGCTACATTGGACGGGCCGCAACACGCTATATCAGCAATTGGGGCAACACTGTCATTGTTGCAACGATTTCTCGAAGAAAGCTAATTTTTCACGTCTTATTAAAGATCCACGAGCAAAAGTGTCATTAACTGATTTATATTTCATAGTATAATGACGATCAATGTTATGTTTTTAAGATGATACTTTCTGGACAAATCAAACACGATGCTCAACCTTTTTTATTCAACACAACAAAATATTCCTCTTTCCAGTTCTCGAAAAACACATTTTCATCAGATATTTTTCATTTGTTATTTAAAGACATCATTATAGGTGTTTAAATTATAGTTTGATATAAAATAGTACGTTACAAAACAACTACAAGTTTTTCGAATTACTTATGATAAAAAAAAACTATAATACTTATTTATAAATACTGTATTATAAATAAATATTAATAAGGGATTTTATATAATTTATAAATCACTATAAATCCCTTATAATTAACGGCAACAACTGATTGTCAATTAAATTTCAAGATTTACAAAATTTAAATTCATGGCTGTGCGTTTCGGGCCGCATGTGAAAGCTTGGTGAGCTGCAGGTTGAGTATGGCGGCTATAGACTGATCAGTACTGTATTTATTAACATAACAATTATAACGTTATCTAGCGACACATTGATTATTATTCTAATGCCAACCTTGTCATATTCCATGCAGGGCCATCCTAAGATATTTGTCTCCCGTGGGCTACTAATAATAATGCGTCCCTCTTCATAAGAAAATACATGGGAGGAGAAGCGGGAGCGGGGTGACTGGTTAAGTTTTATAAAAGTTTCAGAATTAGAAAAAGTCAATATATTACCAATGGATAAATAAAGATATAAAATTCATACAACATTCAAATAAACTATATGAAAAAAAAACAAATTATATAAGCAAAAAACAAAAGGAACTTATTATATGTATAACTTAAATATTTATTTTCCTAGCTTTTTCTTTAGGAAACTGGTTAATAATATCACACGTATTTTAAGAATTAAATAAATCACTCTTTATGGACAAAATACTTAAATCATTTAATTTGCCCTGTCCAAAAGAAGAACGTAAATAATTTTTTATTCTTTTAAGTGCCGAAAAGATCTTTCACAGTTGCAATTTATAGCAGCAATACTTTAAAAAATGCACATGGCTGTGGCCACGTTAGGAAATGTAGATTCAATTTTTGAATAAATTATTGTCCTCTAAGTTCCGCAGTAGATATATTTTCTTTATTTTCATAAACGTGTTTAAAATGAAGACATTCTTCGATAAAATTATTTTCTAGAATCCTAGATCGTCAACATATCTGTCTTATGTAAATCTGCAGCTTCTTTCTAATTGTGTATTCATTTAAATTTTTCAAATTGACCAGAAAGCCAAATTTTGAGTAAATGTCATCGTAGACACACTTTCTCTTTTGTACTTCTGATAAAAGTTTATCAATAATAACATAATATGTATTTACACAGAATTCGGTATTGGCATCAAAATCAACTTTCGCCATGTATTTTCGTCATATTTTTTTCTTTTGCGTAATCGTTAGTACTTATTGCATCCGGACAATTTTATACCTTCCGATTTGTAAAAGTTAAATGATTCTGTATTTCGTTTTCACTGTAAAAATTTTTCTAAATAAGCATATAATCAATTATAGTATCAACTTTTTGAAATGATATGTCTCCCAACCGTCAAACTGACCTGAGTGCAAGCAAATTTGCCGCCCCAAAAGGCTGTCGCCCCGGGGCTATAGCCCATTTAGCCTGTGGTTAGGGTGGCGCTGATTCCATGTTTATACTGTGTTTTTGCTTTAAAAATTGATCGAGTAACTAACATTCTGTGGCAGATGACTAAATTTGGAAATAACAAATTTGTTTTTGATAATTTTAATTAAATTAAATTAAAAAGGTCACAATATTAAAACGAATATTTTCATACGATTGTCATCATTAATGTATATTAAGGTTTTATGAAAGATTCGAAGATTTAAAAAGTGAGAAGATAAATGATTTCTTCTGGTCTTCCTTTAAACAAGACAAAGGTGATTAGAGCTGATTATGTTACCTTTTTAAATTATAATTTTTCTCTTAGAAATCTGAAGATGCGTTTTAGTGCAATTCATTGCACAATAACTACATCTTAGTATTTTTTTTGCACCAAGTGATATAGAAGGGTCATCAATCATGTTCTCCTCAATAAATTCAATATTCTTATTGCTCAAACTTAAAAGTAAACGTCCGTAAGATCACTTCTTGTAACCAAAATGGTGCCCATATGTCTCCGCGCATGTGCGTCACATTGATCTTACTCATGAGAATGGAACAATGGAATGAGAGCACTCCCTTAAGGTTACTCTCGTAACCGCAAGCCATCTAGCGATACGCTGCTATTACCTAATAGACCATCATAGCGATAAAACGTTACGATATTTACATTCTATTGGCTATTTAGCATGCACCGATATACAAACGAACGGGTTTCTTTGCACAAAAATGGCGGAAAGAAGGTCACCTGATACTGAACAGCCTATAGCAACTCTGCGTTGTCGGCAAATGCATCGGAAAAGTGTGTCGCTACTTTCCCTATGCAGTACTTTAAGCAGCCGGCTGGTGAATCCGTGATCATGGTCTATAAATATATATTTATAGACCATGCCGTGGCCAACGAGAAAGACAGGCCTCCCGCAAAGAAATCACGTGACTTTACTAATCTTAAAAGGAAGTCATTATGACTATTTCTGTACTGTTAAGTGATTTTCTTCTTTACGTCTAATTATTCCATGGTATGCTATCACTCATTTTATTTTTAATTTATTTAATCATCTAATTTTTCATGGTACAAATCCATACAGGGGGGAATCTACGGTAAACAACTCTGCAAGTTCCAAAATCCTACCTCTCCAAATCTTTTAACTTCAGGAAAACAAATTCTGAAAATAAAAAAAATCTAATACTTAAAAAATCAACTGGAACTTCACGAATGTTAAAAGTAATGAACAAATATTAAAATTAAATAGCAAAAAGACATTAGTGTATTTACAAATTAAAAAATGAATAAATCAACAAATAAAAACAAAACCACTTACAAAAGTGTTAACAAATAATTTTATTGAAACAATAATAAAGCAGCAAATAAGGTAATGATGCAAACTTGTTTAATGATCAATCCGAAATCCAAAACAACAATAAATTTATTAATTAAAAATAATATCTTATTCCACTATCTCCAAACTCCGACACAAAAACAATCAATTGTCGATAATACAAGAGAGAATTGAAAGTCCCTAAGTCCTACAGTTCTAAATTATACCTCTGTTCCTAGCGGATAACTACTTTTTATAGCAGCCGGATGGCCGAGTGGTAACGCTGTCGGCATACCACGGTGGAGGACCCGGGTTTTTTTGGAGTGCTGGCCCGGCCCGGCGATCCCTGTCCTTCACTATCCGGCCCCCTCCACGGGTTTGGATATAGCCCGTGCCCCGTTGTTGGAACCGGCCCCGCTCCTTAGTAATCTCTCTGATTGGAAAGGGGCGTAAAATACGCAAAAAAACTACTTTTTATAATAGCGACTCTTAAAAGTTCCGTGTTATACTCATTTATATGCATTCGTGCAACAACTTCAATTTCTAGTTTCCAGATATTATAAAACAATTCATGTCATATCTTTACAATTTGGCAATACTGTATTTATTTGCTGATTATAAATCTTCGATAAGAGACCATTCTTTAATTTTCGAATCGAATCAGTGATATTATTTTAAAATAGATTAGCAAGGATGTCCAGGACGTTGTTCGGAAATTTTGGATATACAGGATGCGACAGTGAATCGGGCCATTTTAAAAACGTTATTGAGAGGAAATGATGAAATTTATTTGGGTATAACAAGTTGGAATACAAAGTAGACATGAAAGCATTTACGTATTTGTGAATGTAAGTCACCAAACCGAAAGCAGTGTTGCACAAAATAAAGAAAACAGTGTTGCACCAAAAGGAAAATTATCGATGTCTTCACTTGGAGTTATCGGCCCATATTTTTTTGAAAATGAGAATGAAATAGCTGTCACTGTTACGAGTTACGTTACATTACGTCCGCATGTTAGAAAACTTCCTTGCTCCTGCGCTTGCCCATATGCCAATCAACGAAGAAACGTTTTTCCAACAAGCTGGGGCTATCTGCCACACCACACGTGCTTCCATGGCAATTTTGCAGAACCTGTTTCCAAACCTTGTTATCTCGAGATTTGGGAACATCCCATGGCCGGCCAGATCACTCGAGAAGTGTAGAATGTGTGATTAAGGAATGTGTAATCACCAAATGAGACAGCACACATCAAGACAGTACAGTGGCATGTTACATCTTCCATGCCTATATGTTGTGCAGCGCCATGGAAATGTCTTGCACTGCATGCATTTTTTGGAACATCTGAATGATGGTCATATTGAACCACATGTAATTAGCAGTAAACACTGGCATGTATTGTTCAGAAACTTGATGTGTGCTGTCTCATTTGGCAATTACACATTCCTTAATCATGCATTCTACACTTCTGCAGCACCATAATCCCCCTGTTGGCGTCTTTTGGTACTAAATTTGTTTTCTTTCAAAATCGAAACTGCATATTCTACTGTGTATGTTCACTGAATTTTGTTACATTTCGTCCAATATATGACTTGCTATATGGCTCTGAACACCTCACATTATTTTATGGCCACCCAGTATAACATGTATAAAAATTTACCAATTCAATGTATTCATTTTATTTTATCAAATCAATACAGGTAGAACTTGGTTTACAAGTTCCTGATTTACAAATTCCCAGTTTGAGTTTTTGATTTACAATAGGATTTATTTTTTAAATATGAAGTATCGAAAAAATTGAGAATATGAACATTAATTGCAATAAATAAATTAAATGCTTTTTTATGAAAGTTTATAAGTCCATATACTTGGCTATGCAATACAATACAATACAATTGGTTTTAATAGCAGAAACTCTGTTGGCTGTTTCGAAATTGGAAAATTCAAAATGGTGACCAAGAAGCAAAAGTAGAATGTCCTCTGGTTTTATTGGCATATTATGCAAATAATTTCTATTTCCAGATTGTGTCTAAGATAGTAATTCATATAAATTAAAGCTCATCTTATCTGTCAATATTAATGAAGAATAAAAATTCTTTAACATTAATATATAAATAATTTCTTTATTATTATAATTTACTTGAGTTTAAAGATTATATTTTCATTTGTTTAAATAAATAAATCATTGTTTACTCATATAGCATTGATTTTGTTGACTTTTACTTAATTTTATATGGTCAAATTTCCTTATCCAGAACAAAATTCCAGATTTTAACATTATTACAAATTTTCATTTTATGAGTTCCTTGATTTACAATATTTTCTCAAATATGAAGTATCAAAATTCAGAATATGAACATTAATTGCAATAAATAAATTATAAACATTCATAAAAAGGCATTTAAACCCACATATTTAGCAATATAATACAATTGATTTTAATAGCAGAAATGTCTATGGGAAGCTGATTCATGGTTTATGAGTTTTTACTTAAGAAGCTTGTTCCACGAATGAATTAGTTTATAAAGGCAGGAACTACATATACAGGTAGGCCTCGATTAGTGCGAATAATTGGTTCCACGAATTTCTCGCACTATTTGAAGTATTAACTCTATGTAAAATATGGTAATTGGTTCTTGTTTTGTGAGATTTCGGCTATTAGCCAACCTTCACGATGAATAACCACAATACTAACTTAACACTAATTGTTTAAGAAATATTTATTTTCATATTTTACATTGTTTGAATATTCGCTTTACTAATCGGTATGCACTTTTGGTTGCAGTCTTCAATCCATACAGCTAAAAGACACTCCATTTCTATTACAAAACTTCTATTTCTTGTAGTTGTTTGCAAACCACAATAAGTCGATGCAATTTTACTTTTCTCCTGTATTTCCATTTCTAATAATGTTAAACAAAGTATTCCTCCTATTAAATGTGATATTCTGCCCAGTAATTCTTTCTAACTTCATTTTGAATTTTAAGGTTACATCGTTAATTTGTAATGAGTACATTGGTAATCTGCCCAGTAATTCTTTCTAACTTCTTTTTGAATTTTAAGGTTACATCGTTAATTTGTAATGAGTACATCGGTAAGCCTTCTTTTTTAGGATCGTTTCTCTTTCTTGCGTTTTTTCGTTTGAGCAAATTTTTCCAAAGACGTGGGACGATCTTGTTCGAGTATCCATGTTTTATGGCTTGGTTATTAATCCACATGAGTTCCTTATTTTTACTATCCATCGATGTACAAGGCGTATCGATACGCTGTAACAGTGCTTTAAACGTATAAAAGAGACATTAGACAAGCTAAAACATCCACCTCTTTAGCGCAAGAAGCCTTCACTAATGACATTGAAATTCTATGGGAAAAACGAGTATAATTAAGAAGGTCCCACCACACACGCAGCCAACTATCATGGAGTCCCTGGAAATAATTCGTAGAAGAGACCGAGAAAACTTAATAAGTGACTAATTAGCCTGGGAACCGTCACAAGCTTGGAGGTTTGCCCTGAACAACGCCTAAAGACCGCCGACTAATTTTTGGTTAGCCTTGAAAGACAATTTCTTCAATTTTAGGGAAAATACGTTAAAAATTTAAAGAAAGGATGTTATCAACACAATCCTAGTTCCTACATCACTTGTTTTATTTATTTCATTCATTTATTTGTGTATTTAGATATGATACGTTTAGTTTTTTGTATCCCACCATATATATAAACTTTGTATTTATTTATTCGTTTATGATAATACTGGCACGTATTTGTTTTTAAACTTGTACCAACATCGAACATTCTTGTTCGATTGTACTATGAAATTTAAAAGAACACTATAGAACCAGCATTCCTTAGAATTCCGTTATAAATTGGAACTCCGCCTGAAGAGGGTTGTTTGACTGAAAATGTTTAGATTTTAAGTTAAATAAACCTTTTATTTCTACTGCAAGTTGTGCTTGTTTTTATGTAATCCTAAAATGTCATATTATGTAAAAATATGAACTATATATTAATAACTAAAGGAATATCTATATTTTCTTCTAGCTTGTCTTGACAATTCATTCTTTTTAATCAAGCCTATTTAATCAAGTTTTATTAAATTCTATTATTATCATTAAGGGAAATAAAAGGCTAAAGTTTAATTTCAGATTTATCTATATATATCTAATTTTTTACACATTTTTTTTGTATTCATAGGCCAATTTGTTCTTTAAATTTTTATATATGGCTATACAGTTTTGAGTTATGATACTTTACAATTTGCAGTTATTTACAATTTTGTCATGACTTTTAGGATTTTCATTATTCTAAAAATCATCATAAAATTGATACAGGATTTGTTTGATTTTGTTTGAATAAAAATGTTTTTTTATTATTCTATTTCTATGTAATTTCAATGCAGTGAAATAACTACACTCATCCCTTGATTTACATGGTAGATACGTTCCTGGAAAAATCGTGCAAACCGAAACTGTGTAAAACAAGATGTAGAATTCATACAAAATAGAAGGATATGTTCATAGTACAAATCATTACATTATCAATCATAGTACAATAAACTGTAAATAGATGCAGAATTCATACAAAATAAATATGTTCAATTAAACTGTAAACCAATCATCTAATAGAAGGATATGTTCAATTAAACTGTAAACCGTGTAAATCAATCTATAGAAGGTAAAGAAAAGTGAGGATATGTTCTTTATAACCGTGTAAAATGAGATAAGAATTAAAGAAAAAAAAGGGGATTGGTTCATTAATTTTTAGACAGGATATGTTCTTTATAACCGTGTAAAATGAGATAAGGATTAAAGGAGTTCTTTATAACCGTGTAAAATGAGATAAGGATTAAAGGGAAAAAAATTCTTTATAACCGTGTAAAATGAGATAAGGATTAAAGGAAAAAAAGGATTAGATAAGGATTAAAGGAAAAAAAGGGGATTAGTTCATTAATTTTTAGACACAATTTAATGCTTAGACTTTTTCAATTTATTTTTGAAAAAGAAAACATAAACATTAATTAATACCGAATACAGCACAAAAAACAATTAACAATATTCTGTACAAATAAAAACAATAAAATATAAACATTAATTAACATTGAATACGGTACAAAAAATTAACAATATTCCGTACAAATAAAAACAATAAAAGCATTCAAGCATAAATAGGCGAGCTGCAAGCCTGAGTTGAGTTTAGTTGAACTGCGAAATTTGGACAGTACTAAATAGGCGAGCTGCAAGCGTGAGTTGAGTTTAGTTGAACTGCGAGAGTTGGATAGTAAAAAGTTAATAGTGAGAATTGTGAAAGCAGCGAAAGTGGACTAAGAAGAACTGTGAGTTATTCTGAAATAAAGACACAGTGAAAGTGGACTAAGAAGAACTGTGAGTTATTCTGAATTAAAGGCAAAGCGAAAGTGGACTAAGAACTGTGAGTTATTCTGAATTAAAGACATAGCTTAGTGTTGTATGAGATAATTTTATTTTGTATTGAATTTAGTTATAGGGAAACAAGATTATTTTGTTTTGTGTCTTTATTGGAATATTTAGTTATAGTGAAACAAGATTATTTTGTTTTGTGTGAATAAATTGTACTATACAGATTATTTTGTTTTGTGTGTAAATAAATTGGACTATATGAAATATAGAAATTTTGTTTTGTGTGAATAAATTGGACTATAGGAAATATAGCTGTATTCACTCTTTATTAATCTCCACGAATTCGTAAACCCACAAAACGTAACAATATGATACTTTTTTAATTATTAAAGCATAATTTATAAATTTATTTATGCAAAACAATCAAAATAAAACCAAAGAAAAAATTGTTTTTGTTTTCATTTAAAAACTGTGTAAAAGCAAAACTGTGTAAATTGAGTGCCGTGCAAATCGAGGGTTAGGTGTATATCAAATATATTTAATAAGGTTTTATTTAAATAAAGTAGATTTTATGAAGGGAGGTCGAAAATTCTTACTTCACTATGTTTTATGTGTGCTATAGATCTGTAATTTAAACAATGATAAGTTACTGTTTTACTAATACACTTGTCTTTTTTTGGTTTTTACAAGTCCTGTTTAACTGGAGTTAGAAATGTGATAGTAGATGATGTCATGATAGACAAAATTGAATATCAAGCTGTGATATGGTTCTTCTGTATTCAAGGGAAAACTGCACAAACAATTCATAAGAGATATCAGCTGTGTATGGTGAGGAATGTCCATCATATGAAATTGTGAAACAATGGAAACAGGAATTCAAATGTGGTCACACCAGCCTACAAGATAACACAAGAGAAGGCCATCCAGCAAGGTGATGTCTGTTTTGGGACAGCAAAGCTGTCAAATTGACAGATTACTTACAAATAGATCACAATAACAGAGGCACATTTCACGAACTTATTACAAAAGTTATGGGATAGTATCAAGGAAAAAAGACATGGCTTACAACAAAAGATGTGTTGCTATTTGACAATGCAACTGTAGATTGCCTCTCTATGCTCTGCACAAATATGCCAATTAAATCTTACCCCATTCCCCATATTTTCCTGATCTGGCACTTTTCTTCCTGTTTTGAAATATAAAAAATATTTATGGAGAAGAAATTTCTTCGATGATGATGAAGTAATTACTGCTGTGCAGTGCTTAGAAAATAATTGTAATTATTTATGCGAATTTTAAATAAAAATTTCGATTAATTTGTTAATTAGCATACTCTTAAATAAAATGTTAATAATAGAAAACAATAATATAATTAATTAAAAATTGGCTAATTTTTATAATTTAATTAATTTCCTTTCTAATTAGGTTTATAAAATAGAATCGAAGATATAATATCTTAATTAGTAAATTTAAAACATGACAGTATACATAAATTAACAAACTATTAAAGTAGACATTATCAGATTATTTATCTTTATAATTGCTTAATAAGTTTAAAATAGATTATCTCAAAATTATTTTATATTATGTGTATTATATTTGTTTAACAAAATATAATTTTTAGTAATAATGTTATTGATGAGAAAATTTACGTTTATAATATCGTGACAATTCTATTGACCATATCTTCTGAATATATTCACAACTGAAAAATCATTATAATTTTTTGAATAAAATTAAAAACAACTTATAAATTATGAATTAAAACTATAATTTAATTGAAATACTGCATGGTAGAAAGTTTGTTGATAAACTTTACATTTATTTATGATTAATTAATTACTAATTTTGCTAAGCGTTATGTGTAATATATTTCGTTGAGATATATTTAAAACATTTAATAAATTAAATCAAAATTTTATTAAACAAAAATTGATATAATTAAAAGGAAAACATTCTCGAAATTATGTTGTTTTCTAGACTTAGGAACACTTACAGTTAAAACAATAGAAAGCGTACTTTATATCTCCCCTTCTACTACATTATTTTAAATAATGCAATAAAAAGTGAATTTTCTCACAACCAGCGGCATGTTCTAACGATGCTTAAATGAAATCTGCAGAAAAATAGAACAAAAATACTGACTTTCCTTGATGATAATGAAGGCTGACTATTCATTTATACCTGTCAGGTGGTGAAATATTACGTTAAACATCAAGTGGAAGACATCTTAACGTAAACAGTTGAACAAATTTTGCTTTTTTTTTCGTCCTGACAAAAACAATTTAATTCAATATGTTAGCAATCAAGTAAATTCAAATTTCGGATAAGACGGATATTATTTATTTATTTTTTATAAAATTAAAAAAAAGAACAAGAAAGATGTCTTTAAACATCTTTCAAATTTGATTATTGATCGTAAGAATAATTTTCTTAAATTATAACTCATTTTAAAATAACACTAATGTAATATTTAACAGTAAACAAAAATTGTATTCACCTTTCTTACTTTTATGATGAAATAACTTGTAAAATTCTTCAGAGATATTAAATATAATTATATTTGTTTGTAATAATCTAATTTATTACAATTTAATTTATCTTTTATAGTTCATAAAGTAAAAGCTGATGTTTAAATAAACCATATAATATATCTTAAAGATCTCTTCATCAACTAGTAATCGATAGATATTATTATAAACAATAAAGAGAATGTAGGAAACATAATATTATATGATTAAATTTCGTTATATTTCATAATAAATTTGATTTACACTTTCATGTAAGTTAAAATAATTATTTACTTATTTTTTAAATCATATTATATTGTTCTTGATATTATAATCAACTATTATTTAATACTAATCCAATACAGATAATATAATATTACAATTTTATAAAGCACAGTATTCATTAAAGAAATTTTATTAAATTTTTCATAAAATAATTTTCGATAGAATTTGAACTAATTGTACAATTACTAAATAAACAAAGTGTAAATTAAATAATTCATTTAATGATTTTTTAAACTGTTCGTTGAATTAAAGTTGTTCGGTTGAATTTCTTTAATCAAATTTATGTTCTATAAATTCGTTTAAGATTGATTTTTCTGGGACTATGGCATCTTATACATAAGTAAATAATATTTTTTTACTTAAATATTTTTAAATTAAAATTATTTTCACTTAAAAATAAATAAAGTTTATTAAAATTAATACTGTATTTCATTTAAATTCATACACAGGGATTTCTTCTGATAACATTTTAGATGTCGAAAAGAAATCAAATGATTGGATTTTTTTCAACTTTAAACTTTTTAATATTTTTATACTATTTTTAGAATTTTTATTAAACTTTTTTATATATTTTTAGTTTTAATGTTTTAATATTTTATTATATTTTTGTTCATTTCGTTTCTGAAGCATTGCATTTGGTAGTTAGTTTCATTACTGTGAAAATATTCAAAAGTCATCGTTATCTGAAAGAAATCTTGATAATTTTGTTATTATTTGGGATTAAATCGAATGGAGTGTCCGAATGCATTTAGATCATTAATTATTTGTTTAATATAACAGAAAAATTACAATCGCAATGTTATTGAGCTGTTCAATATCTTAATAAACGAGATCTTTATATAGTCATCTATACAGTATTAGAAAATTTTGTAAAACAAATACCTTCTACTATCTTGAATGCTTATAGGGCATGATATATGCTAACAATAACCAAACAGAGAAATAAATGAAATTTCTGTATTATTCCCGACAGAAACGATAGAAAACTTCAGGGACATGACAAGAATCATCAATTTGGAATTCAGAAAATTATTAGAGATAAGAGAAATCTCTTATGATATGTATAATAATCAAACTATATTAATGAACAATATATATTTTATTGATCGATTATAAAAAATGTTAAAAATTGCCATATTCAGTAAAAATATACTGTATAAATGCTAAGCACTAGAGGCGATATGTGGCTACTGATAACCCAAATACGATTTTAAATTCTGAGAGTGTAGCTGGTTCGTTGAGTTAACATGTCCTTTGATATGCCCCAGAGAAAGAAGTCTAATGAAAGATGCCAAGCAAGAGTGTTGGTAAAATTAGGACAATCGCATCCGATTCAATGCCTGGAAATGATGTATTGCTGATGAACTTGATATACAGTAAAGTAACCGTTCAATACAACGAAATCATAGCTTGCAATATTAAATTAATAATAGATTGCATTTTTGGTTCGAGTTGCTGTTGCAGATTGCTCATCGTTTCTGGTTAAAATATAACCATTCAGAAATATTGAATTGAATAAAATATAATTTTTGAAATATATTAGAATCATAAAATAAAATATGAACTATTAATTAGTATAATTTGATGATAATTTATATTTTCCCCATAAAATATATTATATGTTATGTTTTTAATAATTCAAAATTTGCGGTTGTTGTTATTATTATTATTATTGGTTATTCAAAAACGAAAATTAATGAATTTATAGCCGAAAAAATTAAGATAATTAGTATAATTTGATGATAATTTATATTTTCCCCATAAAATATATTATATGTTATGTCTTTAATAATTCAAAATTTGCGATTGTTGTTATTATTATTATTGGTTATTCAAAAGCGAAAATTAATGAATTTATAGCCGAAAAAATTAAGTTCGATTTTTATAATCGATCTTAATTATTCGGTTATAAATTTCATTAATTTTCGTATTTGGATTTACTGTATATCTATTATTTTTCAGCACATACCGAGCCTTGTGCAGGTCTCAGCCAGGCGATTCAGTATTTATAAAAAAAAGGCATTACAGAAAATTATTATTCAATTGAATGAAAATAAATATGTTAATTTATTATTATTCACCCTCCAAAAATAATTCGATATTGTTAATAGATAAATTTGCTAATTTGAAATCTGTCAACCTATAAGCTATGCAAATATAGATAATTCATTATTGTATTTGCTATATCAATTTAATGGATTATGACCAAACATCATTATTGATTGATATAGATGAACAGGTAAGGCATATAGATTCAGAAATTAGAGAAAGCATAAGAAATCATTATGACCAAACATCATTATTGATTGATATAGATGAACAGGTAAGGCATATAGATTCAGGAATTAGAGAAAGTATAAGAAATGCCTAATCTTCATTATCTTAATGAATTGATAGAAATTATTGTATCGTAAGATATCGAATCATTAATTATAGTTTAATGTTTTCTTTTTCAAATTATTAAATTTGGTATTTTTTTTTCTCGGTACTTATTAAATTCTTTGTTTTTATATTTATGAGCGATCTCAACGGATATATGAGGTTTCTTCCCATCTTTCGCCACTAAGAAACTTCTAAAAAAAGAGAAATGTGATTTATACTTCTGATTACACAAGAAGACAGGATTGCTAAATGAATTAAGTAAAGTAAGAGCGAAGGAGAATTTTCACATGATTAATACAATAGTTAAATTACATTAATCCTGTGAAAATTTCAGAAGTTAATTCATGAAAGATGCTCTCTCTAGTGCTTTTTAAAAATGTTAAAATATTTTAAAATATCACAATATAAAAGAGTCTGAACTTTTCATTTTTTTTAATTAATCGATTAAATCATCGAGGTAATAAAAATTAAATATTATTCGAATATGTAAAATTATTGAATCATTACTGATCTTTAAAATTTGAGCTTAAACGAGTAGTTTTCCTTAAAAATTATCGATCCGCTATCAATATTTGAAAAACACGGATGCTAATCATTACTATAAACATAACGATTTATACGATTATTCTTTACGATCTTAGAATTCTAAGTCAATTAGTCATTTTAATGAAAGTTATCGGTGAAACTTTTTCTAAATTAGTTTTGCATGAAAAGCGCTAAAAATTTAATGATAATACACAATTACTTAGTGCATTTATTTGTTATAGAAATGCTTCAAAAGTTTATTATATTTTTAATATTATTAGCTGTAAATGGAAATGCTTGTTGTAAAAAACAATATATATATATATAACTGTATCGGCTCTTTCACAGAAATAAAATTAAAAAATAAAAGTAGATGATTTTACATTAATATTATGATATTCGATCCTAATTATAAATTTAACTGATGAAACACAGTTTGATTAATTAATAATAGATAAATTTTATTATATAAGACAGTAGATGCGTATTAAAACATTTCATCAATTCGGCATGGTTTCAAGTGTAATAATTATATATATTATATATAAATTATAAATTAAGAAACTATATGTAATCAGTGTACTGTAAAAGACGATGTAATTTTGATATCTTGTCATCATCACTATTTTGAAAACATTTACAGAAATTATAATCGGAAATTACAAATTTACTTAATGTATCAATTGTTAAAATGGAAATAAAAACTTATCCATGGTTTAATTATAAATATAATTTCTTTAAGTTTGGATATTTAAACATATAAATAAATGTGTTTACAAGCAGAGAATTATTTTAATCAAAGAATATGATTTAGAGATTTAATTCAATTTATTTTTTAATTTTATTTAGGTATACGTTAGATAAAATAAGATTTTGTGTAGAATCTTGGCGAGTGAGATCGAAGAGATGAACAGTAATGACGACGTCCTGAATTTGAAGATATCAAAAGCGATTTACTTGTATTGATTCGTGAATAAACACATATCCATTCTTTATCTCATTAAGAATCGAGATGTATGATAAAGGAAAACTCATTTATTTTGCTAACCAATTGAATGATTTAACAGTATTCTTACATTAATTATCTGTTTTGTCAATCACGTCTGTGTGTTTTCTCATAACTGCAGTAGTTATTTAAGAAAAAAACTTTTATTTTTATTCTTGAATTATTCACCTTATTGTACAAAGCACGATTTCATACAATTTTCGAATATACTAAACATGCGAGTGAGGTTCTTTTCTATTCCCAGAATAAAATATCTTGTTGTAAATTCGTTCAAAACTACTCAAGTTTTGAGAAAATGACTCCCAAAAGATGTGCACAGCAGAAACAAGAAAATACATACCAAAAACGTATCAATACCATAAATTTTTATCATAATTATAAAATGCGTGTTAAATTTCAATTTAAAATATTATATTTATATTTTTTATAAAAGAAAAATTTTCATTAATAATTTTAATAATTAACCTGATTCATTAAAGTATTAATTAAATACAATTATATTAAATATTCATTAAAAAATTCAAATATTATCAGGTATTTAATTTTTTTCATTATTAAATTCCTTTTTGGGAATATTTTAAGTTATTATTATTTAGAAGGATTTTGATACACTACGTTGTAATTAAAATAAACAAAAATATTTTTCGATAACTAGTAATTTAAAAATTTTCCCATTCTTCATAACCAATTGTAATCAATAAAAGTATATTCTAAACTCTTATTATACAATTTGTCGAAAGCTATAAATATAAAGAAATTGCAAAAAATTGCACCTATCGATCATCTTGTCTTATACAAAAAAACTCCCTTAATCAAGCAAATGGCTTGATCAAGAGTTTTTAAAATAACATTTTCATATTTAATTATTGTTTCTGCGAAAATTAGCGCTGTGCCTTTAACACGTTTTATTACTCTATAGGATCATTTTCTCATTAGTATAGTTATTTTTTGAAAAATAAGCATATTGGCCTATTTTCGAAAATTTAATGAAAATGTTCATTTTAAGCCAATCAATATATAAGTTTAATACTCAAAATTTAATTGAAAAAATTATTTTAAATTTAATATGAATAATTTTATTATATTTTCCATATAAATGATAAAAGTGTTTTGAATTTTAATCTATTATATATATGTTTTATTCGACTTCTTTTAGTCGGAGTCAAGCCACACGGAAATATAATGAAAAAATACGAATAATATAATCATGTCTGTTCTCTAGGTTTTTTTCCAAAAGAAATAAGAAAAGTTCAGTTGAAAAAATTAATCGGAGTGTAAGATATCCGAATTTTATCGATCTTGCAACAAAGATTTTTTCTATTACTCAGAGTAGTAAACATCGCAAATTGCATAAAATGACCTATAGTTCAGAGGCCACTGTTCTCAGAAAATGCGTTTTCCAGAAATATTATTGAAGAACTATATTATCAAAGTTTATCAGTTTTGTTGATATAGATTTTCTGTAGATGAAGAGCAATAAATAACTCAAATCACATTGTATGATCCTTAGTTCTGCAGCTATTGTGATCTCTAATTCAACGACCTTGACCCTAAGAAAAATTGTAAATCATAATTCTTTTATGCGTTTTCTAAAAAAAAAAGTGTGTTAAAAGTGATTTGAACTATTTAGAAAAACTATCTTCAACGTTATATTTTTGGACATAAAAAACGATCCATAAATTTAATGTGAATATTCAAATATTCACTCTCATCTAGATCCAAATTTTCTGTTAGGAAATGCTCTATTTATAATGTCATTCATTCTTTAAAATTTAAAATTACTCCCTCAAGTAAAGCTTAGCAATAGAAATGCCTTATTAAAAAATTTGAAAAAATAAGAATTGGATAATATTAAGGGCAACAACAGTTAAAACATTTTCCCAATAGAATTCTCCTTGGATTATGTTAACTTGATCCAAGAAGATTGTCTCCAAATTGATCAGAGTAACACTGATGAGTTATTTTCATCAGCTTCATGATTTCAGAGAAAACTTCATACAGATTCTGTATCTATATATTAATTTTAATAATTCTATTCTAAATAAAATTAATAAAAATTGAATAATAAAATTTTATTCAACAAATTACTTTATTTAAAAAATTTTAAATTATGCTAAATTTAAGGATTTATAACATACTGTAATTATAATACTTAATAAGCATAAATAATACAATAATTTAATTAACATATAATAATGGCTGCTTAGATAAAAATCCTTTGTTACATGAATTTTGAATTATTCGAAAAATTTATTATATTTATAAAATGATTGCATTTTTAAGTACTGTATTTTTGAATGAAGTAAAAAATAATTATAAATAGTTTGATTAAAAATCTTTACACATACTGATGTATAAAATATTTTATTTGATCTTTAACCTAGTTGTTGCAGTATATATCCGCTTTGTATCTAGCTTAATCCAGGAAGTAGGACAATATCGACAGAATTAATATCAACCTGGCATGAGAACAAGAGCTGTGGAATTTATTTGTATAGACAAATGCTGAACAACTATTGCTCAGAGGTCTGTTTTGTGAGAGAAGTTTATCGTTTTAATTAATTCTAGAGTCTATAATAATTTATTTTATTTGCATTCTCGGAAATGCCTTCAAATTACTCTTATTGTAATTATTAGTCTTGATAAAATAAACTAGATTGAACGTAAAAAATAAATTTATTGTTTTGTGAACTTTTTATTTCTTAAATAGGAATTATATTTTATTCAATTCTAAATAAAATTTTTAGTATTGAAAAAATGAAAAATTGACAGAAGACATGGTTTGATTTACTGTTGTTTTCAGTTTACAAAATTTATTTCGGATAGAAAGAAAATTATGAATGCATGTATTATTATTTTATTTCAGCGAAAGAATATAAAGAAAAATTTAGTATTTTGCAATCTAGTAATCAGGAAATTCTTAGTTTCGTAATATACATCAGAGACTGAAAAATGGATAAATCTGGTTCATACTAGAAGCAAATATTCAAAACATATGAGAATACATTAGAATCTTGTAAATTGAAATATAATAAAATAATTTGTAATGTTAATTCGTGAATATATGAATACATCATATTTAGAATAATTGAAAATTAGATTATTGTACGTAAAACAACTTTATAGTAAATTCTTTTAACATTTACTGTACATAACTTACATAAGACTTCATCATTGAAAGGTTAATGAATTTAAATATAAATTTGTGTTTTTAACCTACTTTTCGAAGGAAAAGGAGGCTTATAAGATCACCATCATGTTTGTATGCATGCAGCCATTAATAACTTTTGAACTAATCAATAGCTTTCGATGACATTTGATAGAAATGTTCTGCCATTAAAGGTCACCTTGACGCTGCATAATTTAATCCTATAGGATCACATAATAAATTTTATAGGATTGCATTTAATTTTTATCAAAATTTTATTTTATATTTTAACAATAGATGACGTTAAGTGTTAGCATGCAGGAATCAAACATGGCTTCACTTCTTAACATTTAGCGCCATCTATTGTCAATAATATAAAATAAAATTATCAAAATAGGTGATATATTGTTTACCTATATCCTATATTTGCTTCTACAGCTTTTAAAACATAAGTTATTATTTATATAAATTAATTGTATTTAAATATTACCTAAGCAGCATTGAGTATATCAGTTAGTATATAATAATAATAATTTAACTATAGTCTGACCAATACCGACTTCGACACACAAATTTTGCATTGAAGATGATTTTAATGACATATATTTTATTCTCTTAACTTTAATTATTACAAAATAAAGGACTCTTTCCTTAACTGCTTACTTTATTATGAAATATCTTTATTAATTTTAACATATTTTTTTAATTTAAAAAAAAGTAATCCCAGAAAATTTTTAATTAATAAATTTTTAAATGTAACAGAATAAGTTTTGAAATCAAAAATTTCAATACTTTTTTAAAATTTATTAAGTGCATTTTATAAAAATAGATAAAACGATTAAACAATTTCCAAAAGAATTTATTTTATTTCAGAAAGCAAATTTTTATTGGAAATTTACTTTTTTGAAAATTTTTAAAGAAATTATATTGTTATCGATTTATCAGTTAGTATATAATAATAATAATTTAACTATAGTCTGACCAATACCGACTTCGACATACAGATTTTGCCATTGAAGATGACTTTAATGACATAATTTTTATAATTATACTATATATAGTTTATATATAAAATCATATTTTATTTTTGTTTTCTTTTGAAAATTGATAGATTAATTAATTGATGATTAAAACTGTTAATTATTAATTAATGATTGTATCTAATCATTATACATGTAGTTCTTATGATGGGGTTCAGTTCAAACCCGTCATATGTCTGATTTAGTTTGAAGTCAGCAATGCCTAAAATTTATCGATTTCTCTTTCTAATGTTTATTAAGACACTATATATTATCTTAATAAACATAAAGAACAAAATTATAAGAACCAGACATAAAAAAGGATGCTTTTTTTATGTCATACTATTGGGTCAAGGACTTGAACCCATGGAATTGTATTAATCAATTATAGAATTTATTGATCACATTGCTATTGAAGTACAAACGGTTGATTATAAGTTAAATAGTACTTGTATTTTTATAATTGGTATTGGTTTTTTTGTCAAAGAAAAGATGATAAATCTAGTTTTTTTAGTTTTTGAATTGTTTTTTTCAGTCTCTCATATTACCATATTTTTGAGGAATCAATGTTTTTTTTACTACTATAAAATATTTAAATATCATTGATTATCCTATCATGTATAGAAATAAACAAAATCTAAGTAACTATAAACAACTGAGTTCTGCTGCTTTTAAATATTAAGCAATTGTTTTATTAGCACAATGGTGCCTTGCAATTCGACGGTCTCGCAATTTGACATTTGAGTTTTGCGGATTTGCGTATGCACATGCATAAAATTGTGTGATGTTATTTGCCATTTGTCAGTTTTTTGGACTACTTTGGTGTTTGCCCGTGTTGTTTGTGTTAATTTTCAATTCTAAAAGTAAAAAATTTGTAATTATTATTATTTTTTTGAGTGAAATGTAAGGGTTGAAGTAAAAAATTTGTAATTATTATTATTATTTTGAGTGAAATGTAAGGACGTAAAAAATTTGTAATTATTATTATTTTTTTGAGTGAGATGTAAGGATAGGTTCAAAGAAAACTGACAAGAGGAATAATTCTGAAAAGAAGAACACTCGATTGGGCAAAGTAGAACTGACCAGAGGAATAATTCTGAAAAGAAGAACACTTGATTGAGTAAAGAGATGAACCTGAGGAATAATTCCGAAAAGAAGAATATTCAATTGAACAAAGAGACGAGGAATAATTCCGGAAAGAAGAACACTCAATTGAGCAAAGAGACGAAGAATAAAATATGTAGATAAAGTGCAGAAAGATAGAACAATTAAAATGTAACTCGAGTATGGTGTTCCTGGGACAACTATGGCCATGTTTTGCCACAGACAGAGAAGATTATAGGTGCTAGGATGTCTGCTAGAAGACTTCGTTCCAACATCCCAGGGCTATCAAATTGTGTGTTGTAAATAATAAAATATAATAATTAAATTTTTGCACATTCTCTCTTCCGTATACCGACTTTTCAATATTCCAATTAACGCTACTGCATAATGAATAATTGGAGATATCGCTACAAAAACATTGTTTATAGAAGAATGAATAATTATAATAATTATAATAAAAAGCCATTTTATTAATTTAAATAAATTGCATTGTTTTTATATGCCCAACCTACTTATACTCTTTTACATAAATTTAAAGTGTGAGAATTATTTTTCCTTTATCATCATCCCTTTGTAGTCTTTATTAAAAATTGTTGTTATGCACTTTTTTTTTTTAATTATAAAAATATACTTTTTAAAAATAAATATTTATTAAAGTAGGTTATGTTATTTTCTCATCAGATTAAACAATAACCAGTTTATAAAACAGGGATTCTGTATAAGTCCGTGTTGGCAATTTTTAATCGAGGTTGGTTTGGGAGGAGAAACACACACACACACATTCGTAACGCTATTGAGATCAAATTGATTATGTATACGATAATAAATAACACAAAAATCGATATCCAGAAATCGTTTAAAAAATATGAAACAATTGCATGTTGTTGAACTCGATCGGGGCTTTTGTTGTTTCCAAGCGGATTTGTTATAAAAATAAACAATAATGTCAACAGTCGAATCAAAAAATTAATTTTTTTTTTTTTTTTTTTGATTGAAATTTTCTACTGAATAATAAATGCTGATTTTTTTTTTTTTTTTTTTTTTCGGATTGAAATTTTCTACTGAATAATAAATGCTGATGCAGATAAATGCGTTAAAGTTCAACATCCGGAAACCTATATTCTTATATTGTATCTATCTATCTATATATGTGTGTATACAGATAGATATTCTTTTATCGGTGATATTTTCTCTGCGACAGACAATATTTCGAAAATTCAGGCTGATGAACCTCAAAAGTTGCTTCATTTGCTAAGCGAGCATAAAATCGAGAACTGCAAATTATGCAATTTGATTAGCAAATAAGTGTAATTTAAAACCCCGAACGTTATCAATGAATATCCATTAGCGAATTCTTTTCTACATTTTTAAAAATATATTTCCAGCATGTTTTAGCGATCATAATTTCCATTATTATTATTTTATTAATTATATAAAATAATAAATAATTA